>CABHPP010120024.1:0-18742 GCA_902168425.1 Peromyscus attwateri | reverse complement strand
TGTGTGTGTGTGTGTGTGTGTGTGTGTGTGTGTGAGAGAGAGAGAGAGAGAGAGAGAGAGAGAGAGAGAGAGAGAGAGAGAGAGAGAGAGAGAGGGATGGGTGCACAGGTGAGGTGTAGAGGTCAGAGGACAATCCATGGTCTCCTGTTCATTGCTGCATACATACTATGTATCCATCTTTACATAGGTATCTGTGTGTGGCTTTTCAAGACAGGGTTCCTCTGTGTAGCCCTGGCTGTCCTGGATCCGCCTGTCTCTGCTGAGATTAGAGGTGTGCGCACTATGTCTGGCAAGAACAGCCTTTCAAAAAGGTATCAACTGCAATCAACACCACACGGGCAGACCATAGACACTGGAAGGAATGTAGAGTCTGGTACCAAACTTCCACATCTGCAAGCAACTTTCAACAAGTCCATCTTCCACAGATGAGAAAGAAGTGGTACACAAGGAAAGACAGTGTGACCCTCACTTAGCAAGGTGAGCTGTGCAGATGAGACCTCCCCTCGGAGTCTTAAGAGAGCAGCGAGTGTTCATTCAGGACCGTGGATTTAAACAGTGATTTGCAAGACCAGACACCAGAGTCACAAGCAAAGTGGCAACTGGTATCAGGAAAAAAGAACTAGATGTCATTAAATAAAGCTGTCTGCTTCAAGGAATGGAAAGTGAGAAGACAACCCACAAAGTGGGAGAAAAGAAACTAACAAACCCAGATCTTCTGAGGGACACAGGACAGAGGATGGAGCTCTGTGCCACCCTGGATTCCAAAGTTAACACCACAGAAGTGTCAGACAGACAGCAGCAGACTCAGGTCTGTAATGACCACTAGAAGAGTAGGGCAGACTTAAGACTGAGGTCAGCATGACCATCACATGCCAGTTCCAGGCAACCTGTTGCCTCTTCTAGTCTCCAAGCACACTAGGCAAGCCCATGGCCCACATACATGAGGCAAACACTCATATGCATAAAAAACTTAGGTGGGCATGGTGATGCACGCCTTTAATCCCAGCACTTGGGAGGCAGAGGCAGGCGGATCTCTGTGAGTTTGAGGCCGGCCTGGTCTACAGAGTGAGTTTCAAGACTCACACCAGGGCTGTTACACAGCGAAACAAACCCTGTCTCCAAAAACCAAAAGACAAAACCAAACCAAACAAACTAAAAAAAAGTCTGACTTTCTGCAGGTTCCTTAATAATGAATGTGAGTGTGTGTGAGAGTGTGAGAGTGTGTGTGTGTGTGTGTGTGTGTGTGTGTGTGTGTGTGTGTGTGAGAGAGAGAGAGAGAGAGAGAGAGAGAGAGAGAGAGAGAGAGATATTTTAAAAATGTATTTTTGTGAAATGGCCATATTAAAAAAAAATCACTATTTTCTTTTATAAATTCTAAGCAATCAGTCGATAGGGAACTTACCCTAAAATCATTCTTAAACTTCTTTAAATCATCAATCTGTTTTCTATGTTCAGAAACAACTGGTGACATACCTGTAAAACCAAAACCTGTTAGATTCCGATTTACTTCTGACCTTAAACTGGAGTTTCTATTAGTATGGGATAGTAGAAATGAGAACAGAGGCCAGGTGTGGTGGCACACGCCCTTAATCCCAAATAGGGGAAGAGAGGTAAGAAATGAGAACAGACCCATCACCTGAAGACTAACAATTTCAAATATCTGTCGTGCTTGGTGCTTATTAGCATGTGCATTGTGCATAAACAAACTTTAGAAGGAGGGCATGCAGTATGGAGTGCGAAATTAGATAAACACGGTTCTTCAACAAATTCTAACCTTTGTTTTCAGCTTTTGAAAAGCTAGGTGATGTTTCACTTGCTTTAATATTTTCCTTATTCCCTGCAGGAGAGTTCTGTCTCTGATCTTGAAGCCTGGAATCTTTAGCTAGAAAACAAGTTAAAAAAGAAAACATCATCTGATAGACGTTAGGAAAGTAACATGAGAAAACACCAAACCCTTCTAATTTTCATTTAAACAGAGGTTCTTCTGCCTGGCTAGTTATCACACCAAAACTCAGTAAGCATGTTCATACAACAGGCATGTCACACAGAGCAGGTCAGAACCTCTGATACCAGAGGTTAAATAATATACACAGAAGAGCAGTACCACAGATAGGCCTCTTGTTTCCATAGAAACACCACTGTATATTCAGAATACAGCTCTTGGTCACACAGTGTTACAAAGGAAAGACCTCCGGTTCATACCCTCAATAGACGGGGTCAGAGCTCTGTTGGATGCAGGGCTGGCAGGAGTGGGAGACGCAGCGGGAATAGGCATGGAAACGGCTTCAGCAGGGATGATGCCAGCTTGGGGAGAAGCAAGCACAGGCCCACTGGGAGTGTTTCCAATACTGTTCTGCCTGGGAGATCTGGGTCTGTGAGTTTTTGGAGATAACCTTGGAACTAGAAGCAAGAAGATATTCATTAAACTCTCAGAAATATGACAGAAATTACCAATATCTAAGTTCGGCTGTGGTTTTCCCTCCTAATTAAATGTATTAACTTTGAAGTATTTTGAATAAAGCTCAAAATCAGAGTTCAATGGCAAGCCAAATTACACTGAAGGAAACAAAACAAAACGAAACACCAAGGACCTCCTAGTAGTAAGTTACTTTTCAAGATGAGAGAGAGATCCCTACTACACTGGTCTCCTTCCATCAACACAGTAAATAAAACCCCTTTGGTAGCTTGCTGCCTAGCCTATGTGCTGAAGGAAATTAAGACACAATTAGCCTAAAGGTGCAGCTAACACAGAACGAACGAATGACTCCAAAATAACTGCTTAATGTTTCATAGCCCATTAAAAATCTATTTGCAGAGTTCAGACTCAAGGGCTTAATGAAAATGGTTCGATCTGCATCACTTTAGTGACTTTCCTTTGTGAAATCACAAGCATCCAGAAGGAAACTGTTCATTACTCTGACTTGTCCAATTAGTGTAGAGAACAGCCCTGTACATGATTCTCAGTGTATCCCTAGCAACTGTCTCTCTCTCTTATTTCTAATGAGGTTGCTACTCTCAAACTAAGTTCCAGACCATCCAACTAATGCCCAAGGAGTAGACCACCTCAAGATTCTCCTCTCACCTTCTATTTTCATTTCAATCTTCAGTTAAGAAGGTCAAGGGACACAGCACAAAGCCTAATTCTACATCTGCTCAAAGAAGGACCCTGATCGCTCCAGCTGCTGACAGTCAGCATCTTCTCAGGCAACTCATACAGAAAAATGACCTTCCTTCTGTGCAGACTAGTCCTTGAAGATCACCAGGTGAGCATCTGTTTATTCCACAAGCAGACGCCATGGGAACACACAGTGATAAGAAGCCTAAACATGTTTACAAACGGAATACAGAGTGATGGGACAGTCCTTCAACTAGTGTCCTGACTAAGTGTGATATTCGTAACGGTAACTCTCACTTATGCCACCATAGTTAATGTGACTCTGTACCTCCTCTCAGATCGTGAGCTCGGCCTTTCTGGACATGTACCATAATGACAATATCAGCACTGTCACAGGGTCATACCTACCCCCACTGACCACTGAGGACCACGTGCCCCCTGAAGGACTGGTCCTGGCCACTGGAGGAGCAGCTGCTTCACTTGGGGGGTTGTGGGATACAAACTCGAGGCCACTAGACATGGAGCCTCTCCCAGCGGAGACTCTGTGATTCCGAGGGTGCCGCTGTGCCTTTGGAGACATCCTTGGAGGGCCTGAGGGAGACACGATGGCGTCGGGTGAGTCCTGCAATGTCTGCCTCACTGCCTTTTTGCCAAGCACAGACACATGCTCTTACTTCCCTGACAGATTCTCATTGGTTAAAAAATGAAATAAAACAAACACACTACTGATTTTTGGCCACACTAACAATTATTTTGTGGGATGTCAGTTATCTAAGTACATTTTCTTTCCCCCTTTTTTTTTTTTTTTTTTTGGTTTTTCGAGACAGGGTTTCTCGGTGTAGCTTTGCGCCTTTCCTGGAGCTCACTTGGTAGCCCAGGCTGGCCTCGAACTCACAGAAATCCGCCTGGCTCTGCCTCCCGAGTGCTGGGATTAAAGGCGTGCGCCACCAACGCCCGGCTTTCTTTCCCCTTTTAAGGTTTATTTTTACTTTCCACTATACTCTGTGTCTGTATGAGGGTATATGCACATGAGCTCAGGTGTTGAACTGTCTGACAAGGGTGCTGGGAATTGAACTCAAGTCCTCTGGAAAAGCAGAAGCTCTCTAACAGCTGACCCATCTCATCTTTCCAGCCTTATTCCCCTTTATTTTTAAAGCAAAGGAGAGATAAAGTTGATTGATGGTGATAAATCAAACATGGCATAACACTGCATAACTACATTTTGTGTATAATAAGTTATAATACAGTTTTCATAGGAATTACGGCTGAATGATGAGATAGTCTTACTTTACCTTTCTACCCAATTTTACTACTTCCAAAATGAGACAAAAAATTGGTTTTTTGCAGTGCTAGGGACCCCTACTTGTTAGGACAGCATTCTCTCTCCGAGGTGTATCCTTTAGGGTGGTGGGAGGGAGTATTTTTAAGCAGAAACTCAGTTCTTTTACCCCTCTTTCACCACGGTCATCAATTTTACAGATCGTGACTTAGGCCAGGAGGAGGACCTCGGGCAGAAATGTGCACTGTGTCAACTGGTGACACTCTGTCAGCTACTCTGCCAGCCATTAGGGATGGTTGTGTCTACAGCCGTCTGCTGTGTAGTACTAAGCCATTGAGTAAAAACCAAAGCCCAGAACTACCCTTCTCAGAGCCCTAAGTGTGGCTCCTAATACATGCTCTCTCTGTGTCCTCAGTGGGAACATAGTCAGAATGATCTCAGAAAATGCTAATCAATGTCAGGACTTTATTTTTTTTAAAAATTTATTAATTATTATGTGTATGATGGGGGGGGCTTATATGTGCCATGGCATGTGTGAGAAGTCAACTTTGTGGAGTCAGTTCTTTCTTTCCATCTTTCCATGGGTTCCACAGACAAAACTTAGGCCCTGAGGCTCGCATAGCAAGGACTTTTAGCCAGAGCCAGTTCACTAGCCTACTGCCAGAGGGCTTTCACCTGGAGTGCCAGCACCCTGGACAATGGAGAGCGTTCTTTGTGGAACAGCCCTCCTCCCACCTGACCTCAATGCCATGTTCACAGCTCACCTGTGCTCACAGCTCCTCACTAAGGCATTCTCGTGGAATAAACACCTTTACCCCACGGTCTGCAACAGAGTTCCATGTTGCAGCTAAGGACCACTACGAAAGACCACTACTAAAATTTCAGTGAAATTTGCCTTTGCAACATTACAATCTTCAGCCATGAAGATCCCTTCTGCCTGATTGAAAATTTAAAAGTAGCCAATACAGTTTACTCCCAAGCAGGTTCTTCAGGAAACTATTGGTCTTGATCAGCTACATTTTTCATGACTTTTACCAAGACAATCTGATTAGAGTATTAACAGAAATACTCTGAACAAAGGACATTGTCATTTAGAACAAAAGATGTTTTTAACTTACAAACTGCATTAAATCAGAATGCTACCTTTTGGGGGCAGGGTGTGGGAGTGGCTGGGACAAGGTCTCACCATATACTCCTGGCTGGCTTAGAACTCATTCAGAGCCAAGCTGACCTTAACTTTTGGCAACCCTCTTGCCTACATCCCGGGCACTGGGATTACAGGCGTGTGCCACCATTCAAAAGATATGACATGCAACAATGGTCAATTCAGCATCAAATACAATTTTGACAAGAGCAAAGAAGACAAAAAAAAAAAAAACCCTCAAATTTATACCTGTTTTTTAATTGATAAATTTTAGATAAATACCTCCCCCCAAATTAAAATAGCCTTTCACTATAGTGACAGTGCAAAACTAATTTAAAAATAATTATTCAATTAAATTTACAGTTCCTCAGGTACTCTAAAAACTACTGTTACCTGAGGGTGGACATACAAAGCCACTATAAGGGATATCATGAATCATAAGGGACCCCAAAATAGCAGTCCTGACTTTGGCCAACAGGAAGCTTCACTGGCACCATGGCCAGGGAGCTAGAATGTGGCAGGCCTCTATCCACCCATGCCCCAGAGCGGCAAGTGGATCACAGCCCCGGTTCATCACTGTTACTGTGTTGGGCCTGTGACCTTCCTAGGCTCCAAAGGAGCACCATTTAAGACAGGTCAGATCCCATCTTTCCATCCAGGACAGTGCAGAGCTTTACACACAGCACTTAGCAAGTTTCACTGTAGTGAACAACAGGTTAATAGAAATAGTTTTAATAAACTAAAGTTAAACACAGAAATTATAGGTTATTAACTAATGAAGAGGAAACTACTCTGTAATCATAAACTCACAAAGGAGTTAAACAAAGACAAACAAAAACATGAACAAATCGTGGTATTGTACCTTCTGAAGACATGCGTTTAGGCACAGTAGAGACAGGAGCTGGAGAACCATGAGCAGAGGGGTGAGACGGGGGTCTGGATGGCCTCGAGGGGGGCCTGGAGGGCGGCCGTGTAGGGGTGGCTGCCCGAGGTGGAAGAGAGTTGGGACCTGACTGGTAGCGAGAAGGTGGGCGAGAGGAAGGAGATGGGCAAGGCGATGGCCAGGGAACACCTGACAGAACAAATGATATGAAGGAAAGTATAAAAACTAAAGAAAAAAATGAGGGAAAAAGTAAACAGAAAAAAAGTAAAATGACAAAAATGATTTCTTGTACATTTTAACCCTTTGAGGACAGTCATTTGATTTGTGCTAAGTTTTAGCATAACTTAACTGACACAAATTCACATTTTCTTTAACCTCCTTCAAAGTAAGTCTGTTTAAATGAATCCACGTTCCCAAAGGGTTAATGAGGATCTACACACACTACTGGAGAAGACAGTTACGACTCTGCCTAGTACCCCACTTCTTCGGCTGTTGTGAAGAGAATGTCACACACACAGGTAATTTCCCTCAACAACACACTAACTCCTGCTCAGGAAAGAAGGCCATCTCCTTTACTGGCTTTAGCTCTGAACAATAACGAAATAGCAGCTCCTGAATCCATGTAAAAGCTGTTTCCTTATGTTCACCTGAGATTTTCATCAGGTCTACATCTGAACCCAAGTGTCAGTTTCAAAGCTCATTAACCCAGTCCCATTTAGGTAGAAATAAAAACTTACTTCTACCGTTTTCTAGAATGCTGGAGTAACAGCACTGGGTGCTTCTATAATCTAATCTCATTTCAACGCACTAGAAAGGGCCTACCTACCTACAGCCTGCTGTACCCAGCTGAAGAACTGCCAACTGCCCAGCCAGGCCTGGTGCCACTTCCCTGGTGCTTAGCCAACAGTCCAGGGCCCCTCTCCAGGGGGCTCCATACTCTGGAGTCTCCACATTTCTCAGCCCCCTTCACGTTTTTAACTTGAAAATTCTGTTCATAAACAACTGAAAACCTTTACTGGGGAGCCGACATTTTCACCACCACTGCTAGAAAGTGTTTACTTGGAGAGGAATTCTGGACAGACTCAGTGAAAACAAATGAAACTAGAAAGTTAGTGTCCCGTTTGTACGCATCTGAATTCCTCTCCTCCCTTCCTTTCTTTAAGATGGGGTCTCCCATGACCTGAATGGCCTTTCCCTGCTCATCCCTCTGCCTCTGTATGGGCCTTCTCATCCAGCTTGTACCATTCTAACCCTCAACACCTGAAACTGGCTGTCCATTCTTCTCCTGAGTAACAACACACTACTGCTGTTAACGATCACATGTGCAAATAATTCATTCATTTCTGCTGCTTAGTCTACCAGATTTCTACTAACACCTATCATCTGTGTTCACCCGAGTCATGACACCACAAAAAGTGCCGTCCTACTCAAGATCCAAGCTCCTGTGCGCTAACACCTACCCGCAGAAACCAAAGGTTCTGTGCTGTATTCTCAGCACGACTCTCTCATGATTTTATTCACATGACTCTTGCTCATACCTGATATTATAAATATTACCCCAAGTTCTTCCTTGAAGTAAACAGAATGGAAATCCATCACAGTTGATAAAATGAATCTGCATTAACTGGAGTATCTTCCACATGAACTATGCCTACAGTTTTATTACCCAGGGCTTTTTAAATTGAGACCCTCCTCAAGAGTTTCCAATTTTGTATGTGGAGTGTTTTTAGGCCAAATGAGTATGAGAGACATGCAACAGCTCAGGAGCGTGTTGTCCCTTTAACTGCGCCAAGGACACATATGATACTATACTATCTAATAGCCACAAAACAAAACTAAGTTACAGATAATAAAAACTACTTCACAAAATTCAGAAATGGCATGCACATTCCTATCCATTATGTAAACTCTTAAATATTTAGATATCTCTATATTTGATAACATTAACAAATCTGGTCAAAATACTTGCCTCCATTAACTACTCTTTGGTCTGAACCAGAGTTCGGGCTGAAGTCTGAAGCGTGAGAAGCGGCTCTTGATGGCATGGAGCCTGGTCCAGGCTGGCCCATCCGTGGTGAGCTCTGTCTCCCACTTCCCCAGGATATGACTTCTCTGTTTCTTTGTCCAGGAGGAATATATTTATTTTCCCTGGAAATAAGAGCCCCTCTAAATCATTTATGCTAACAAGTGTGGGACTAAGAGAATACACTTAAAGGTACAGTAGGTAGAAGAGCATTTCTCACACCGCTCAGTCAGTACCACACGGCCTGAGTCCCTCCCGCCAGCGTTTTAACAAGCTGTGCTCATTTCAACCTCCCGACACTCTGTGATGATTAGAAGAATCACAAAACTCAGCTATGAAACCTTGAAGACAGAACACAGCTTGTGCTGTCCCCACAATGTAGCAGATTTGGACAATGTGTTTATGAAGAAATGAGAGGCCCACAAGCCCCCAAAAGCACTCAACCACTGATCATCACATCTCCCCCCTCCAGTTCACTTCACATTGGTTTTAGCTCACGTGCTCTCAGAACAAGCATCAGTAAAAGCTCAATTTCCGAGCAAGGCTCAAGTTTCCTGGTTTCTAGCCTTCCCACAGCGATCGAGTCTGTCTAGCAGCTAACCGCTCCTCTTGGCTGCATACTGTCACACTGACAGGGCTCTCTGACTCAGAACGTGTTTGTTCCTCAATGTTACCTATAAGCCCCTCTTCAAATATGGCACACAAGTACTTCTGCCACCTGCCACCATGGCACCCAAAATACTGAACCTGGGTTCTTAGCCTTCACCTGAAGAGGCCAGACTCTCTTACAGGATCATGTTCCTGCAGGTGGAAAAAAAAAATTTCCCACACTGACAGTGGCAAACAGGCCCCATTATCTTATCACAAATGTCACCTCCTGATGAGGCTCGTTCCCACTCCAGATGTCCCTAGTACTCTGAACAGACCTTCACCCTGCAGGCCACAGTGCAGAGCTCCTCGGGGTCTGGGCTGGGTCCTCAGATGTCCAACGCTTGACTCCAGAAAGCTGAATCCCCAAAGATACTATCAGGATGACCACTGTCTTTGTCTAACCGAATCTTACACCCAACCCACCAGCGTCACGAAAGAGGAAGCAGTTGGACGACATCTTCTCACCCAGCCCGGGAATGGGTCCAGACACTGTGCTGTGGACCCTGTCATACCTGGTGTTCGGGCCGTGCCCCTCGCGCTCACTGCAGTTCCTCTGGACCGCCGTGTACTTTTCTTCCTCGCTCCGGTCGTCATTCTCCAGGGCCACACGGGCTTTGTACTGAGCGCTGGATTCGATCTCCTCCGCTAACTGGTTGGCCCTCGCCTCCCGTTTCAGAAATTCTTCTGAGTTATCCCTTTCTAAGGGAACCCTGAACACAAAGAAAAGAAGACAGTGCTCGTCTCCCCGTCACACTTCTATTCTGGGTCACACACAACTATTAAGAACGTTCACAGCATGGGGTCACCAGAGACATTGTCAGAGTAAGGGGGGCTTGCTATCATAAATCCAAACACACATTCTTTGTCACATAGAAGAACATTTACCATTTCAGGAAATGATTCGTGCAAACCCATATCACTGGGAATTTAACGTTTTCTACAATTTGAAAACAAAGACAAAATGTATTCTAACCTGAAAAGGTATAGGGGGGAAAAAACTACATTTATTCACTGTTTTATTGTGAGCTTGAAAGCCTAAATAGTTAAAAGAAAGAATGTCACATTTTTGTTTTATTTATTTATTTAGGGTTTTTGGGACAGGGTTTCTCTGTGTAGCCCTGGACAACCTGGAACTCACTCTGTAGACCAGGCTGGCCTCGAACTTACAGAGATCCGCCTGCCTCTTCCTCTTGAGTGCTGGGATTAAACATGTGTGCCATCAGCACCCGGCTTTCTTTGTTTTTGTTTCGATGTGTAATTTAAAATAAAACAGAAACATTTATTCAACAACACCATTTAAGCTGATTAAGACAAATTAGCTAAAATAAAAGATAACTTTGTGAACTTACGTATATGAAGATAAACTGCTATCGTATGTGGACACTACACCGTAGTTCTCTTCATTATATCGAAACATATCATTGGGATCCCATCCATTAGACTAGAAGGAAAATGAAGGTCATTTTTCAAAATCAACTTTTTAATTCAGCTGCAGCCAATTCTTGCAAGAATACCTAACAAACTGCACTGGCTGGACCTAATCCCATCCCCTCCCTCCAGAAATGCAAAACTTGCCTTTAGAAACCTTCTAAAGGGGCTGGAGAGATGACTTAGCGGTTAAGAGCACAGGCTGCTCTTCCAGAGGTCCTGAGTTCAATACCCAGCACCACATGGTGGCTCACAACCATCTGTAATGAGATCTGGTGCCCTCTGCTGGCCTGCAGGCATACACACTGGCAGGATACTGTATGCATAATAAAAATAAATAAATCTTTTAAAAAGAAACCTTTTCAAGAAAGCTAGACATAGCTCATGCCTGTCATACCAGCACTTAGGAAACTGAGATAGGAGGATGTTTTGAGTTCAAGGCCAGCCTGGGCTATAGTAAAAAAGGCCCTATTTCAAAAAACAAAAACAAACAAACGAAAAAACAACTCTTTAGGAAGAATTCTTCTTACATGTATCACCCCCCTTAAATTGGTAGGTGATTACATGAGTTATCTGAGAGGATATGAGAAAAACTTAGAACATCCAGCCACGTCATAAATCCGGGGCCTCGGTATACTAACAGCTTTCCCTACAACTTCCATCCCTAAAGTGGGTCTTAGAAGGGCAAGAGGTGCTTGTGATAGCCAAAAACCTCTGGGAAAGGAAAGCAGTCCATTTTTCCCTACTGATTTCCACGCCCTGCCACCGTCCCTTCCCCGAGGCAGGTAAGGAAGGGCAGCATAGAGCAATGGGAAGGCAAATGGGATGACACCACACAAGCTGAGTTTTACAACTGTCTGCCATGAACAGCTGCAGGACGATCTCAGCAACAGCTCTGGGTCTCACTGCCCTAACTTCCAACCTCAGCATTGCTACCGTCCATCAGCGGAGAAGGAAAACTGCCACTCTCAAAACATGGGCTGCATTCTTCAACAGGGAAGAACTGGGGCTAACAGAGCAGAATCTTCAGTGGCAAGTATCAATAGATGGCTTGCTAGCTACATACCTCTCATGTCCAGTTCTCCTTCGAAAGCCTGACAGGCTACAGCTGGAGAGATGGCTCAGTGGTCAAGAAAACGTATTATTTTTCCAGAGGACATGGTGAAGGAAGAGAGCTAACTCCCACAAGATGTCTTCAGGACTCCATTTGCACACCATGGTGTCTGTCTCTCTGTCTCTGTCTCTCTTTCGTAAATTTTTTTTAATTGGAAGACTATGACTTCAATAATCTATGAATGATGCACCAAACTAAACAGAAAATATCCACTAAAACTAAGCATCTTCAAATTCCAAGGCACATAAATAACTACTATTAGGAACTTCTTGGCCTTAAGCCAATGGTTTTAAGGTTAAGAGCTCTTACTACTGAGCTGGGTGTGGTGGTGGTGCAGGCCTTTAATCCTAGCACTCAGGATGTATAGCAGACGGATCTGATTTCAAGAGCAGCCAAGTCTACAGAGCAAGTTCCAGGATAGCCAGAGCTACACAGAGAAATTTTGTCTAAAAACAAAACAAAACACCCAACAACTAAGAAACTTTGTCTTAAAAAAAAAAAAAAAGTAAATAAAACAAAATAACAAAAAAGAGGTCTTAGTACTCTTGCAGCGGAACGAGGCTGGGTTCATAGCCCCTGCATGGTAGCTCTCAACTCCCTAGAATTCCAGCTCCAGGGAATCTGTTTTCCTTCTGGTCTTTATGTGTACATGACTTATTTACACACACACACACTCTTCATACGTATTTTTAGAATTTAAATACAGTATTGCTATTCTGCAACTTGCTTTTTTTGTTAATATATATTGGGTATCTTTCCTATTTGAATATTGGTTTTTGGTAGGAATGTATTTCTATTAAGAAATTCATGCTTTCCTAATGGGTACCTACTAACAGAAATAATGCTGCAAAATACCCTGAAACGTAATTATTTGCATGTATTATAGATATATTAGCATTAAAGTAAATATTCTATTTTTTAATTTATATAATTTCCTTTTTCTTAAAAAGACAAAGTCTCAGTAGGGTAGTGGTGGCGCACGCCTTTGATCCCAGCACTCGAGAGGCAGAGCAAGGAGAATCTCTGAGTTCAAGGCCAGCCTGGTCTACAAAGTGAGTTCCAGGACAGGCTCCAAAACTACACAGAGAAAACCTGTCCTGAAAAACCAAAAAGAAAAGAAACAAAACAATGTCGCACAGTGTAGCCAAAGCAGGCCTTGAACTCACAGAAACCAACTGTCTCTGCCTCCTAAGTGTTAGGACTAAAGGTGTGCACCAGCACAATCAGCTAAAAATTTTAGTAGGATTGATAGAATAAATCACATTTTAAATTTTGATAAACACTGCCCTTCTCCCCACAAAGCCCTCAACGAACTTATCCCCCTAACTACCAGAGTAAAAAGTGTACCTGTTTCCCATCCCAAGGTGTAGTGATACACATGTGAGAACCATTATAATAAGTTTAGGTGAATCTTTAAAGTTTGAAGATGAACAATGACAGCTTTCCAAGGCAGTTCTGTTCTATCAGTCAGGTGAGCTCTTAGAGAAGATACTCTCCCCCCCCCCCCCACAGGGTTTCTCTGTGTAGCTTTGGTGCCTGTCCTGGAACTCACTCTGTAGGCCAGGCTGGCCTCGAATTCACAGAGATCCACCTGGCTCTGCCTCCCGAGTGCTGGGATTAAAGGTCTGTGTCACCACCGCCCAGCGCAATGCTTTAATTTTAATATAATGTAATTATTTATCTTTTGTGATTGCTATTTTTTCACCCCCAAGACAGGATCTCACTGGGTAGCCCTGGCTAGTTTCGAACTTGCTATGTAGACCTGTCCGTATCTGCCTCCCGAGATTAAAGGCAGTTAACACCACACCGGCTGATTTGGGTTTTTTGGTTTTCTTTTTTGAGTAAGGGTCTTATCTTATACAGTGCAAGCTCGCATCAAACTTTCTCTACGGTGAAGGCTGATCCTGAACTCCTAACCCTTCTACCTCTACCTCCTGAGTGCCGACATCACAAGTGGCACACCTAACCTAAAATCTAAAAACCTAAAGTCTTATCTTAACGATAACTTTCTCTTCCTCAAACAAAAAGGCCACCTTTGACTTCAACTTTAGGAAAGTCAACACACAGTTAAATGCCTTAGGCTGCTTATTTTACAGGCATTTGAAACAGCAGGCTGTCATTGCTTAACTTAGTTTCCAGTGGTAAATCACGTATCACTATTTTATCACAAAGAAGCAAATTTATGAGTGCTGAGCCCTCAAGTCAAGGAGGAAGGCCTTTCTTAGTCTCTGCTCTGTGACTGAGAGCTGGGGTATGTCAAGCACGCTGGACAGTCACAGATGGCACTCACCACGTCATTCTCCAGAGCCTCTAGCTCCTCGCTGGCTGTGAGCTCCCCTGCATCCCAGGGTTCCAGGTCCCTCTCCTTGTGCTCACCATTCACTTTGGCGCTGACAGCAGAGTCGGTAAAAGCATCTGTGAAGATACAATGGGCAGGCGACACTGAGGTACAGACAAGTAACCACGAGAAAGAAAGTGACTTTCTGGTATCTAAGTGATAATCCAGTCAACTCCAGCACAGGTAACTAGCGAAGGCATTTCCTCTCATCACTTCATGCACTCAGCTAACAGTGGGTTCATGCTCTCTTTCACTGAATAGAGCCTCAATTAAGACACATCTTTTCTGTAGTGTTTTGTTTTAGATAGTGTCTTCCTGGGCAGCCTTAGCTGGCCTCAAACTCAGTATGCAGCCCAGGCTCTCCTTGTACTTTAGCACTCAGGACGGCCAGCAAGTGCGCATGTGTGACTAGGCAGAACGGGTTAACTTCGCAAGTTTAGGTCTCTGTGCAGGGTCAGTGTCCAGACTTATCTTCTGACAATACGTGTGGTAAGTTAAACCATTCTGAGTGACCCTTCCCTTCCCAAACACCCTCAATACCACCCTTGTAAGAAGCTCAGACGCTGCAGAGCTGCCTGTCTCTAGCAGGCTCACCACTTCTAGTATCCCTGAGCCTGGCTTAGAAGCTTTGCAACACCTACATGCTCAACTAATCTTATTGCTAAGGAAAAGAAATGCTCCACAGCTGGAGTTAAAAGAGCTAGACAGCATTAGGAGTGCTCTGCAGATCCAGGTGCACACTTAAATGCTCACACTCACACATCTCTCTAACACAGTAATGTTTCTGACTTGCTCTCCCACACTCTTTTGCCCTGACCCTTATGACAAGTTGCTACAAAGAGCAGGAGAAGAAAATCCGTTGAGGTCTAGAGTTATTCCACAAAGGAAGACTATTCCAGGGGTCTGATAGGGCACTGCTCTGGCATAGTATCCCCAAGGGTCAAGGCATTGCCAAAGTAAGACACGTGAGCAGAAAATTTTAGGCAGAGCATTGCAAGGCTAACTATGCAACTTTCCAAATGAGGGGCATGTAAACATGAATGTGTATGTACCATGCACGCTAGGCAAAAAGGTGCTATCTCTCCAGCAGATGTCTCTGCTGCTATCAGTTACAAGGGCCCACAATGCACACAGGGAGCCCCTCAGAGTAGAAGAAGACTGGAGTTGGACTCTGGATAAATAAAGCTTTTAGCAGAGGACAAGACACTGCTCATCTTCAACACCCCATCTTCATCTGGAGGCCATAAATAGCCCTATATATCTAGCCTCATTATTTCCTGCTAGCTTGTCTCAATCCTGTTCATCACCTGAAAGCTCTATCAGCTGTTAGCAAGTGTTAGTTCATAAAACTGGAGAGGTGGCTCTGTTCTTGGAGAGGACCTGGGTTCAGTTACCAACACCCACAATCACCTGTAACTCCAGCTCTGGAAGATCTGATGCCATCTTCTGGACTCTGTGGGCATCTGCACTCAAGTGAACACACTCACAAACTCCTAATCAAAAATAATCTTTTTTAAAATTAATTTATTCAGTCAGGTGTGGTGGTACACACCTTTAGTCCTAGCATTCGGGAGGCAGAGGCAGGTGGATCTCTCTGAGTTTGAGGCCAGCCTGGTTACAGAGAGTTCTAGGACAGCCTAGAGAAAGCCTGTCTCGAAAAACCAAAACAACTAAAAAATAAAGCAAAGAGAAAAGCAACAACAAAAAATGTAATTACTCATGCATACTTTCAGTTAGAAGAGAGATTCCAACAAAAATAGCAAATAATTATGTTAGGATCCTGAGATTCCTTTAACTAAAAGGGACTAAAAACACAAAAGTAGACTACAGGGTACTTAGAACCAGTCGTAATCATCTCTATGCAAAGCTGCAACACTGTTCATAAACAAAATCCTGTTAACATGTCAACCACTACTTTTTCAAAAGCACACATTTAAGTGAACAAAACATTTACTTAGATACAAACTCAGCCTACAACGCTAACACCCTGATTCAGGAAGTTAAAACTCACAGCTGGGAGGTGTGCCCCCAACACTGGGAGGCTGAGCTAAGAGGTTCACTGCTGTACAACACATACAATAACCTGCTCGGAGGGAGAAAAAAGGCAAAAGAGAGGGGGAGAGAGAGAGACAGACAGATAAAGGAAGAACGGAGAGGAGACATGATAAAAGTTAAAGTATATAAGAATGACCCATAGCCACACAATTATGCTTTTTTGGGAAGAGACAGAACCTTGCTACATACACAGCCTAGTATGGTGGCCTAGAACTCTGAGATGACCCATCCTGAGCCTCAGGGAATCCAGATAGATGTGTCCCAAAGCTGACCTAAATGGATCTTTTCTTGTATGGGGGAGGTATGTGAAAATTTCAGAAGATTTAGGGATGAGCCAAGAGCTCCTCTCAAAGTACCACTCTAAGGGAAAAAAGAAAAAGGAAAAGCTACAAAACCAACCCATAGACTTAACTTGTGTGTGTGTGTGTGTGTGTGTGTGTGTGTCCGTCCATCCTGATCTTGAGCAGCATCAGACAGAAGCCTACTCAGAAAACAGCACAGGATGAGTGAGCAGGCAGGGTGGAGGTTCTCGGGACCAGAGTCCCACTGCCATCCATGATGCAGGTTGTACAAAGAGGGCATTTTTGCTTGGCCTGCTTCATGTTCACTACTGCATACTATAAAGAAGGAGTATTCACACACTGTAACTTAGCAGGATGCTTTATTTAAAGGCAGAAATGGGAGCAAGGAAAATGGAAAGGCCATAAAGAATGGCATTCCATCACAAAGCAAGCAGCTTTCTTTCTTTTCTTTAAATTTATTTTTAAATAAATTTTTATTTTTATTTATTTTTATGTGCACTGGTGTTTTGTCTGTGTGAGGGTGTGGGATCCCTTGGAACTGTAGTTACAGATAAGTGTGAGCTGCCATGTGGGTGCTGGGAACTGAACCCAGGTCCTCTGGAAGAGCAGCCAGTGCTCTTAACCCCTAAGCCATTTTCCTAGTTCCATGAGCAGCAGCTTTCTAACACCAGTTTGTAGGGAGGCTTCAGCCCTGAGTACCAGACTTCAGAACAACACACTCTCACGATCTAAAGGAGCCAAGAGCTAAGTGGTCTGCTCCACCCTGCGCAACAGCCACCATGGCAGAGGGAGTGGGCCCACCGTACAACCAACGGCCACTCTTCCTTCTATAGCAGACTGGACTGTGGAAGCATTGCTGCTGGTGCCCAGAAAGGCCAGTCACATTCTAGTCCAGGGCAGAACGCGTTCCTACCACAACTCAAAGTCTATCCCTTTTCTACTGTGGTCTACAGCAAGACATAAGTGCTGTAGAAGCAAGATGCAGTACCAAAGCCAGTGACAGACATGTGGTTACTGGTTCTGGGGGAGTTGTTGGCATAGAAAGGAAAAGGAGGAGGGAAGTTATCAGAAAAGGAAGAAAGAAAGATTCAGTTCTTTCTGTGTCCCACTCCCTGATGCCTTATAAACACACACCTCAGGCCTCCAGACTAGAGGGAGGTAAGGTCCACATATATCCCCCACTTCCATGCCTCACTCACAAACAGCCATCTGCAGGTTGGGTTCCTGGTGCCACCTAGTGGCGGTCAGAAGGAAACACTTTTCTCCTGCCCCATTTATATTCTGCTCCTCAAACTCAAGTCAACTCTAGCTCAGAGAAAATATTCAACTTCACTAGGCACGTTGGCTCATGCAAGCAACTGAATCAGCATGGGGTGCATTGTGAGTTTCAAGCTTTTGACAACAGTCAAAGTTGTCCAAGAATTGGGGTTTTTTTCTTATTATGAAACTGGCTGGCAAGATGATTTGGCACTGAGTCCTAAATGGCTAAGGCAGAGAATCAAGTGCCCTGAGTGGTCCTCTGAACTCCATATGCTTTAAAATTATGAAATTTAAATGTTTCTACAGACCTGTTCAAACACTGACTGATGCTATTGGGCCGTACTTATCTATTGTTCTTTATCATGCCATTGTGTTTGTATCTTAACATCTATTAATGTAACGTATGTAAAAGCTACAATGCTTATGTGGAGGTCAGAGGACAAATGTGTCAGTTCTCTCCTCTCACCTCATGGCTCCTGGGGTCGAACTCTGGCCCTGCTTGGTGGCAGGCGCCTTTATCCCCTAAGAGTATTTTTAAGGCAAAGCCAAGTAGCAGTCAAGTAAGTAAAATGTTAGTATTGTATTACAAATAAACAAAAAATTAAATTTATAGAAACTACAAAATGGGGTACGGTGCAACTAAACGGCAGGAAGCCGGCTGCTTCCATGTGCTTCCCAGCACCACAACATTGAACTCCAGGGCCAGCGAGGGCTGTGCAAGGTTGACAGTCTGAGTTCAATGCCCAGAACATGTAGAGGTGGGAGGAGAAACTCTCAGAACTTGGTCCCTGACCTCCACATGTGTGTACCACCCATCTACCCTCTATGAAATTAAGAAAAATTTAATCCTGCCTTTTTGTTGACTGTCCCCTAGAAGTAAAGGAAGTTGAACCCAAGCCCATCTTTATAGAATTTACTGTATCAAGTGCTTACATAGAATCAAAATGGGTTATTTTGTTCTTGAGACCAGAGCTTATTCTATACAGCCCAGAATGACCTGGAACTCAGTATGTGACCGAAACTAAGCTGTAATGTATGGCAATCCTCCTGCCTCCGAGTGCCCAATGCTCAGATTATAAGCATGCGCCACCATGCCAGTTGATCAGAAACAAGCTCTAAGAAGCGGGGGGGGGGGGGGGGGGGGGGGGGG
>CABHPP010120023.1:0-50038 GCA_902168425.1 Peromyscus attwateri | reverse complement strand
AAATAAAAAATAAAATAAAATAAAATAAGAAGCCAAACTTGGCAGTATCACCCATGTTGTGCTGGTTCTGGAAACAAGAACTAAAAATTTCAGGTCATGGTTCTTAGTCTGTGGTTTCAGTTCACCACTGTTGCAGGCATCTATGTTTGGCAGAGTCAGAGATCTTGTATGAGATTTCATTGAATGAAGCTGTGGGAATGAAGCCTGGGTTGCATTTTGAGACCACTAGATGTTGAGATATCTAAGCCATGAGAGATCTGCAGTGGAGAGCTGCATATAGGGATTGCAAGTAGCTAAAGAGAGAGATGTATGAGAAGCTGCAGGGAAAATGAGCCACCTAAGCCCTTTGAAACGGAAGCCCCATGTGTCTGAGACAGAGCTGCAGGATTTGGTATTTGTCCTGCTGGGTTGCAGTCTTGCCTTGGTCCAATCATCCCTTACTATGTCCCCATTCCTCTCCTTTGGAATGGGAATGGGCATTCTGTGACATTGTATGTTGGAAAGAAGTAACTTGTTTTCTGATTTTACAAGATGTAACAGTCATGAGATTGCCTGAGTCTCAGAAGAGACTTTGGATATTTGAACAGTATAGGGGCTGTTGCAGACTATAGCAATCATTAAAGTTAGAATAAATACATTTTATTCATGGAATGACCATGAGCCTATAGTGACCTGAGTCATTGAATGAAAAGCTCCCAGATAGGATGATTTGAACACTTGTCTCTTCTTGGTGGCTTTCCTTGGGGTTCTTGTAGAAACTTTAGTAGGAGGAGCCTTTCTGTTTGAAATTCCTCATTTGGAATGGGATTTGCATATCTATAGCCTGAACCCATTTTCTGTTCCTTGTGTCCTGCTGTCATGCCTTCAACACTATTATAGATGGTTTTTGAAGATAAGGTTTCTATGTGAAGTCCTGGCTGTCCTGAAAGTAGCTCTGTAGACCAGGTTAGCCTCAACCCAAAGATCCAAATGATTCTGGCTCCTAATGCTGGAATTAAAGCTGGGCCAACATGCCTGTGGGTTTTTTGTTTTTGTTTTTTGTTTTTTGTATTATTGGCTAATGGGCCTGGAATGTAGGTTTATGTCCATATCAAGCATATGCTGTTGTGCTGAGCTTCACCTACATCTTGAATTTTCAAAATTGGCAGAGGGTATCATTCTCTTTCCCAGGATGGCAATTAATGCTTTCTGAGCCTTCTGAGTCATTGGATTATAGGTTTGTTACATTCTTCTTACCTACTATGTTTATTTTGAATCTTTTCAAATGGATATAAGTCTTTTGCCTATATGCATGGATATGTACCACATATGTGCCTGTCCCTCATAATAGTCATAAGATGGCCTCAGAATCCCTGAACTTGGAGTAAATGGATAGTTGTGAGCTCCCATGTAAGTACTGGCAATTGAGCCCACCTGTCTGCAAAACAAGCAAGAGCTCTTAACTGTGGAGCCATCTCTCCTGTCCTATGTTGTTTATTTATGATCAACATTTACATTGCTAATGTTTTTATCTGTCTATTTATAAGTATAACACATTCCTTTTAGTAAAGATCTTATTAATGTTACAGTTTAAACTGTGGCACTTCAGGTTTCTGGAAGATCAATACAGAATTGGATTGAGTGAATAACTCTGTAGGAACTTTAGTAAAAACTTCTGCCTTCTTTCTACCTTTTTAGTTTGTTTGATTTTTGTGAGTGAGACATGATCTTATTAATATGTAACTCTAGCCATCCTGAAACTCACTAGATAGGCCAAAGTGGCATTTAATGCAATTGAATTCACCTGCCTCCACCTCCGGAGTGCTGGCATCATTAAAAGCATGAGCCAATATACCCAGCTTGCCTATCTTTTTGTAGTTGGCAATTATTTATTCAATATCTCTGATAAGTAGTCAGTACCATTCATCTGCTTGCTTATCTCTATGTCTGTTAATTGGCATTTCTCTTTCAAAGCTATATCCTTTTCAAAGGGTGTAGAAACGACAGGTGAACCTCTTATTCAGTTTACTTCTAAAGTGACTTGGTGATTAAAGAAATTCTGTGTCATGGAATAAATGTGGGAAGCACCAGAATTATGAGACTTTGACAATTATATTGTCAAAGAAGTATACATTTACAGTGTTATCAGTATCATGCTTTCTTTTGTACATATGTATGGGGAATTTTAGAATGCAATGACCTACGATGATGTGCATGTTGACTTCACTCAGGAAGAGTGGACTTTGTTGGATCCTTCCCAGGAGAGCCTCTGCAAAGATGTAATGCTGGAGACCTATAGGAACCTCACTGCTATAGGTAAGACTATGGATTTTCCTTCATGTTTCAAAATAAGAAGACAATGTTTCTTGTTTATTGATACACTTGTGTAATTTTGTTTGAGCAAGAGGAAGAATGAGGCAAAAAAAATCAGCCAAGTTTCTAGGGTTTTCTGAAGATGTTAAGTTAAATTTTGCATAATTTCCAATAATATATCATACATTTTCTGGTACTATATTTCAGGCTACAGTTGGGAAGATCCTAACATTGAAGAACATTTTCAACATTCTAGAAGACATGGAAGGTAATTTTCATGTGCAAGCTGATGCAAATATGCCTCTGAAGAAATTTTAATGTGTCCTGGAAATTTTAAAGAAAAGCAGCATTGTAAATAGCACAGCTTAAAGTGTAATGATGATTATTAAACTCTCACAAAACCATATACATCAACATTAGGTAGCTAATCTATGTTTCCAAGGCATTCCTCTAAGAAAGAAAACAAGGAAATACTTCCTTAACTGATATCACCATTTGAATCATAGCTCCAGGAGAGCTATGCTGTAGAACTGCCAGTCCATTTAGTTTCATCCCACTCAGATATTGCAAAGGATATATACATTGAATAGGTGATAAGTATATGTCCAAAACCGTCTAATAAGCAAATAATCCACAGCAAAGCTAGTGTTACTCATATACTTGCTCAGTTCATTGAGATGGGCAGATTATGAGTCAAAAAGGTTGCTGTGAAGAAACCTTAATCCCTATACCACACATCTATAAGGAATAGAAAGTCAGACTGTGTGAATGCAATGTGGAAACCATTTACTTGTTACTCTTCCTTTGATAGGTATAGCATATTTCAATATGTATACAAACCATGAGAGCACAGGGATGTGGAAAGAACAACATAACTTTCTTTCCCAGAACAACTAGAAGATATATAGTAGTCCCCAGTCTGAGTAAACTTGTTGAATATGAAACAAATTTACAATTAATTGGTTTTCCAACTTCCTTGGGAATACATCAGTAAACTCATACTGCAGAAAGGCTCTATGAGTACTGGAATGTATAAATACTTCTGTTTGTCCTGGTTTACCTTGCAAATGTAGTATGACTCACACTGTATGAACATTTATGAATGCAGTAAGTATGGTAAAGCCCTGAGTTCTTTCAGTTCTATTCAAATTGTGAAAAATCTCATGTAGAAAAAGATGCTATAAATGTAAGATATGTAATAAAGGCTCTTACCATCACAGGTATCTTCAAAGATGGAAAACAACCCTTAATGAAAAGGAATACCATGAGTATAAACCTTAAGATCTTATTACTTTTTACAATTAGACCAAATTGTAAAACTAACTCATACAGATATAAAGATTCATCAGTGTAATGAATGTGGTAAAGCTTTAATATGTGCCACCTATTTTTGTAGGTATGAAACAAATAATTCAGAAGAGAAATCCTCTGAGTATACTCAATGTATTAAAGCCTTTGTATATTACAGTCCTCTTCAAAGGCATGAAAGAATTCATACTGGAGAGAAACTCTATGAAGGTATTCAGTATGGCGAAGCTTCTGGATGCCACAGTATGCTCCAAATACATAAATGAACACATACTGGAGAGAAACCCTATGAATGTAATCAGTGTGGAAAAGCCTTTCCAAGTCCCAGTCATCTTCAAATACATAAAAGAGTACATACTGGAGAGAAACCCTATGAATGCAATCAGTGTGGTAAAGATTTTGCATATCACATTAATCTTCGAATACATAAGAGAACACATACTGGAGAGAAACCTTATGAATGTAATCAATGTGGTAAAGCCTTTGCACAGCGCATTAGTTTCCAAAGCCATAAAAGAATAAATACTGGAGAGAAACCCTATAAATGTAATCAATACAACAAAGCCTTTGCACAAAGCAGCACTCTCCATATACATAAAAGAACACATACTGGAGAGAAACCCTATGAATGCAATCATTGTGGTAAATCCTTTATACAACACTGTAATCTCCAAAACCATAAAAGAACACATACTGGAGAGAAACCCTATGAATGTAGTCAGTGTGGTAATGCTTTTGCAAGTCATGGTCAGCTTCAAATTCATAAAAGAACACATACTGGAGAGAAACCTTATGAATGTATTCAATGTGGGAAAGCCTTTTCACTACACAGTAATCTCCCAAAACATAAACGAACACATACTGGAGAGAAACCCTACAAATTTAATCAGTGTGATAAAGCCTTTGCATATATCCATAGTCTTCGAGTTCATGAGAAAAAGTCATACTGCAGAGAAATTCTATAAATGTAGTTAGTGTGTTACCATTTTGCATTTCATGGTAGTCTTTATACAAGAGTAAAACTTCCAGTGTGTAATTGATCTAATGAATTGGTCTCTGGCATATCACAATAGTCTTTGAGGGCCTGAAAAAAAACTAATACAGGAGAGAATCTGACTATGAAGGATTTGGAAAGATTTTTAGCCAACACACTTACATTTAGTTACACAAGATTCTGGAGGAAAAAATCTGACAAGTGTCAACAATCTGTTTAAGCATTATGATGTCCCTCTTTATTTTGTTTTCATGTGCAAACTCATGGACAAAAGCCCTATGAATTTAAATCATAAGGTAACCCTTTTAAATTTCATACTTCTTCAGTTTTGTGAAATAATTCATGCAGGTCTTAAATTTTATGGATGTGAATTAGTGTCTTTTCTGTTGCTGTGGTAAAATATGTCTAAGTCAACTTATGAAAGAGTTTAATTTGGCCCTTTGGTTCCAGAGGGATATAGGATCACCATGAAAATGGCATGGCAACAAGTATCAGACATGGCAGCTAAAACAGGAAGCTAAGAATTCACTTCCTGAGCCTGCAATATGAAGCAGAGAGTAGGACCTGGAAGTGGTGTGTGGATGTAACTCTCAAGCCCACCCCAGTGGCATATTTTTTCCAAGCAGGGCAGCATTTTTTAAATCTTCCCAAATGATACTACCTACTGAGTAGGGTTGATTTCTCTGACTTCAAGCATACTTACTTGCTCTCTGTTACATGAACAGAGATTTCCTGATGAAGAAAATCTCTGTAAGTAAGCCTTTAAATGCCTCGACACTTTGTGTTACAGAAATGAATGCTTACATGAGACAAACATTCATGAGTGAAAATTTAATGACTTGTTTTAATTTATCATTTGATGTTAGGAAGTGGGGAAGGACATATTCAAGAGGAAAACACTATTTATGTAAACAATTTGGTAAAGACTTTAAACCTCACAGTTGTCTACAGTTTCAAGAAAGTCGTTTTCATCATAGCCTGAAAGAAGTAAATTATTTACCGTGTTCAATCAAGTGTAATAGTAAAGTCAACCATTGTGGTTGTGGATTGTATTTTGAAAATTTGGGAACAGGTATTGAAGGTTGCTCCATGTGTGGCTAATCCATTTACTGAATTTTATTGGGCAGTTTTTATATTATTTCTGTGGCTTCTATTCATCTGCTATTTTATTTTTACCTGGTTTATAGGTATTTTTCTGTTTCAATATATAGAATGGGTTGAATCTAAGTGGTCCATTGTTTATTTAAACATCAGGCAGTGTGTGATCATACTTTTCAAGTAAGGGTGTCTGTGAAAGGGTGGTGGGTTTTTGTTCCAGTTTTTGTTTTTATATTTTTACAAATTCCTTTGAGATGTTGTTTGTTATCCAGCTGGCTTAAATGTCAGTAATTAGTCAGGGTTATATTTCAACTCTTGATTCCCCTATGTCAGCCTCTTGAGTACAAGTCCAAGGATAGAAGAAATACCTGCAATGTGCGCTGTTTTGTGTATACATTTTAACAATGTTAATGTTAAAATGATCAATAGAAGAGAATATAAGAAACAATAAATACCTCATGTGTGTATCCAAAGCTGCATTTTCATCTCTCTGATAGAGATGTAATAAAGTAGGACAAATAGTAATCTACTGTATATCTCACAGCATCACTTGATATGATATGGATATACATATATTATTTGATGTTCCATGGTTCTTCCTGTGCACAGTAGTTATCTATTTGGCACTTCATCTTGAAGTACTGCCTTCTAGGGGAATTATCTAGAGATGCCAAATAACATAACAGCAATGAGATTTATTTTAAAAAATTCTGGTGTGTGTGATGTGATGTGATTATGGGTTTTTAGGCCATGACATATATGTGGAGACCAGAAGACAGCTTTGTGGGGTCTAATTTGGGCCATCTTTATATGGATATCAAGGTCATGTTCCAGCGCTGCATACCACAGACATTTCCCACTTAGCTGTCTTAATAATGCTCAAATAAGATTAGCTGAAACATTACAACAATAAAATATCTTTTCCGTATGTAAACATATTGTTATCTAAAGATGGAGGAAAGCAGGACAATTTGAATAAAAAATTCTATTTGTAAATGAAAATGATATACTGCTGTCTCTTTCTTTTTTCCTTTCTTTTTTTTTGGGGGGGGCATGTTAGGACTAAACACTTGTTCGTAACACTTCCTCAGAACCATAAATGAATGCCTAAGATGTTTCTCAGTGGCTAAAATTGGTTACTGCTAAGCCTGATGACCTGAGTTCAATCTCTAGGAGACACTTACTCCTACAAGTTTTCTATCTGGGCTGTGGCATATGCACAGCCATGTACCAGCACATACGTAAATTAATCTTATACCCAAATAATGCCCAAATGAGGTTACTTACAGCCAAACTAGACTCCCTAGGTGTCAGCTCTACAACTCACATAGGGAAAGTAGACATTAGACACATATAAGTTGTCCTCTCATTGTTACATGTACATCATGGCACAGGTTTGTACACACACAGTTCAAACATTTTTTAAGTGGATGAAATTAACAAAGCAAAGAAAATAAGACAATTGTTAAGAACATATGAAATGATTTGACAGTTTAAATTATTATAGAATTTCAAGAAGTATTACTACACATCAAAACAATGATGGTTCTTTTTTAAATCTTATTTTATCCTTTCATTCTCTCATTCATTTTAAAAACATCTGGGCTGGTCTTAGAGGTGCATGCTTATAATTCCAGCACTTGAGAGACATTGGCAGGCCAATCTCTCTGATTTTGAGGACAGATTGGTCCACATAGTGAGTTCTAGGACCACCATGGCTGTGTACAGATATCTTGTTCAAAAAAAGTTCCAGAAAGAAAGAGCATATCTCAAATTATGGAACTTTATCTAATATATTTTGACTGGACTCTGGTTGCAACAAAACCTTTTGTAATCTTTTCTTTCTTTAAGAGAACCATGTTAACAATGAAAATAAGAAATGTGGAGAGTCCATTCACAGAGGGATAGGAATCCACTGAATTCTTTGACAACCATCTAACAGGGACTTTCATCTCCTTGAAGTGATAGGAGACAGAAGGAGTAATTGAGCATCTTCATCTTCTGCATTATAGTGGCATATTTCAGAGCTGAAGAGTTTGTTCGGTAATCTTGCTCCTCTTGGCTATTGAAGTTTGGTTCCAAGCACCCACATCAGATGGCTCAGAACTACTTGTATTTCCAGTTTCAGAAGATTTGATGCCTCCTCTAGCCTCCCAGTTCACCAGATATGCAAATGGTGAAAAGACATATATGTCATTCCAGATTGTAAAAGTTGTTTTCTTCATGTATGTGATATTTTAAAAAAGAGTTATAATTAGTTTATGTGTAAGTCTTGCCCACTGTGTATACCAAATGCATAGCAGAGACCAGTAGAGAGCAAAGATGATGTCAGATCCTCCATGACTGAAGTTAACAGAGTTCTGAACTGTCTTTTGTGTGCTGGAAGTCACATCAAGTCCCTGTGGATGAGCAACCATTGCTTTAGCTGCTGAGCCATCAATTCAGCCCCATGAACATGTCATCAATTCATGCCCCATGAGCATTAATAGCAGTAAGGTGTGAATGCCTTATCCTAAGCTTATCTTATTTCATCCCTGACAACCCAGGAGCAATATAAGATTGATAGCATCAAACTCACTTAGACACGGTACTTCAATAAGTTTCTGAGCTGAAATCTCCACAAAATGAGGGAAGAATCAGGAGAGAAATTGACAATACAAGTCTTTAAAAAGTGGCTGACAACTTGACAAAAGCCACAAGACTGAGTTTATCTCAAATGTGGTAAATAGGCAGCAATGGGAGCCCATGAGGACATGTGTCGGGTGTACCCCTGTTTGAGATTATGTCTCTTGAAAGAAGAAAAATTGCTGGCATGAAGAATTGCATGTTGAAAGGGATGATATTCTGCTTCCCTGGTACCAGCACAACCCTCAGGAGGCCTGCATGATGGTGACTTCGGATGACATTCAGGTTGTCTGGAGATCCTGAAACTTAAAGAAGTCATTCTAAGGCTAGGGCAATCAGGCATTTATAAAGAGCTATGGAATATACAGGAATGTATACAGAGGGAGCTTTGGGTTTGAAAGCCAGAGGATCAAATGACCAGAGAGCACTGCTCAGGGTGTACCTGAGGACAAGCTGACTCCTACTATGCTCTGTCCACTCAGCTGTGGTGGGTTAGTTGTTGCCATATCTTCTACTCATTCCTTATTCTTGGCAACTACGGTGTAGCTGCCAGGGTAAGCATCCTGCAATCCTCCATCTTTGAAGGGAAAATCAGATGTGACTACAGAGACATTGACTTATCTGCCAAGTGGCTTGGCCAAATAAATCAACCAGTCTCCAAGACTTGCAAACACTGAGCCATTGCTGAATGAGGATAGCTTTAATGCTTTCAATGGGTTTAATTTCCAAAGTCAATTTATTGTAAAAATGTGCAACAGCTAAAGTTTCCTCATGTAGTATTGGCATTCTCATTTTTTTTTCTGGATTCAAAGGGACTCTCAGCATTAGTCACTTCAGGAATAAAATCCCAACACAATAAATCACTAGTTTAAATGAGAATGGTGATTCTCAAGAATGAAGATGATAGAGCACAATGTGTCAGTATTTTTAGGGATGGACAAAATACAATAACAATCACTGATTACCAGAAGCCTATAGCATAGTATATAAACCACATATGCAAATCACTAATTTCTATTAAGGCACTATGACAGGGCTGGGGATGTAGCTCACCTAGTTAGGGGAGTTGCCTTGCATTCACATTACCAACAACACATGTAACAGCTATGGTAGTGGTGCACACTTGTAATGCCAGAACTTCTGGAGACATAGAAGTAGTATCAGAAGTTCAACGATTCACAATGAGGTCAAGGTCAGTCTAGGCTACCTGAGAGCCTGTCTCAAAAACACAAACAAGCAAACAAATGAACAACCAAACAACTATAAAGTCAGACAGAGACAGGATCAAACACATCATTTCCTATGATGGAGGACAAAACAGAGGGACTGGAGCAAAGGCTCAGCAATTAAGAGGACTGGTTACTTCTCTAGGGGACCTGGGTGTGATTTTCAGCACCCACATAGCAGCTCAAAATCATCTATAATTCCAGTTGCAGGGAATCTGTCATCCACTTCTGGCCTCCATAGTTACCAGAAGTGCAAGTGGTACAAAGACATACATGTAGGCAAAGTATAAACATAGGAAAACTTAAATAAAAGCTACTGTTTTCTACTAAGAAATTTTCCAAGAAAAAAAGTGGGGTAGGAGTGGCTACATGATCATTTGGGCTATAAACATAAAGAGGCAATAGTATAAAAATAAGTACCAGGATTGCATACACAGTTTTACTCAGCTGAATGAATTATAGACAAGGACACTTGTAGATTCTGGCTATGCTCAGTCTTGCTCACCTCATTGTTTACCAAGGGCCCCTAATTCACAGCAAGCACCTAGCTGTTCCTTAAAACCAAGCTGACTAAACAGACCTTGTGTTGTGACAAAGCAAGGCACTGAGTGTCCCTACAAGGAGCACAACCTTTTTTCAGTGGCCTAACAGAACATAGTCTGGGACTGCAGGAAAACTTTATTCCTTAATTTGTGTTTGTCTGAAACTTCTTGGTACATTGTTGGTGTTGTAGAAAAATAATAATAGCTTCACTTAACAGAAGCACACACAATGTCTCCATACTTCCATAGGACTAAAATGTATTCTATATTTAAGTAATCTGAACTCAAGAGTCCTAACTTCCAACTAAAGAGTAGGAAATATCATCTTAATGATTGTAAACTTGTAAGCAAGAGCTACATTTGATAGCGGATGTCACAGTTGCTGCAATACACAACAATTTAGACATATATGAGTGGAGAAAATAACTTGAAGATCAATGATATCATACTGGGCACACACCTGTAATCCCAGCTCGTGGAAGACAACAGGATTATCCCAAGTTTTGAGACCAGCCTGGTCTACATAGATGAATTTCAGGAAAGCTACCCAGAAAAACTAGCTCAAATATATTGATTAATTCATGACTTAAAAATGTAAAATGACGCCTTTCAGTGGAGCAGAAATGAGTGTTTTTGTGTGTTGTGGTGTGAGTGCCTGTGCAGGGAACTGTAAGAGAAGCATGGGTGAGCTCTGAAGCCATGACATGGTTTGTCTTATAAATGTTACAAATAAGAGACACAGACTGCGCCAGCTCCAATTGGACCAAGAGGTGAGTCTTGCTTTCCTAGCCAATCACCCCAGCCTTTAGGCTTTAGGCTGAGGGGCACAACCAGTGTCCTTATACCCCCACCCATTGCAGCCCCAGTTTCAGGCCAGCAGGCAGGTCTCCTGTAGGCAGGCCTGACCACCAACACCCCCATCTGTAACCTATAAGCCCCACTCCACCCCTCAAACCCACCCATACTCCAAGACTGCAGCTGCTCCCTGAGATACAGTCTCTGCCAGCTCCAATTGGACCAAGATCTCCAACTGGACCAAGCATGTCGATTGCACCAAGAGGCTCCCTGAGATACAGACACTGTTTGCACCTATTGGAGGAAGAGATGGGTAGATGCCAATGCAAGAATACATTCAAGAACACAAAGAGCAATATGGTACCACCAGATCCTAGTGGTTCTACATCAGCAAGACCTGAACATCCTATGTAGAAGAAAGAGAAGGAAATGACCTTAAAAATGACTTCATGAAGATGACAAAGGCCTTTAAAGAGGAGTGAAAAATTCACTTTAAAAAAAATCTGTAAATTCCTTAAATTCAAGAAAACCAAGAAAAAGCAATCAAACAGGTGAAGAAAACAGTTCAAGACTTGAAAATTTAAGTAGAGGCAAAAAACAAGACACAAACTGTGGGAATGCTGGAAATGGAAAAATCTTAGTAAATGAATGGGAACAACAGATGCAAACATAAACAACAGAATGCAAGAGATGGAAGAGAGACTCTGGCATTGAAGATATGATAAAGGAAATAGATTTGTCATTCAAAAAACATTAAAACAAACAAAGTCATAACACAAAGCATCCAGGAAATGTGGGGCACCTTGAAAAGACCAAAGCTAAGAATAATAGAGATAGAAGGAGAAGAATCCCAGCTCAAAGGCACAGAGAATATATTCAACAAAATCATAGAAGAAAACTTTCCCAACCTAAAGAAAGACATGCCTATGAAGATACAAGAAGCTTACAGAACACCAAATACACTGGACCCAAAAGGGAATTCCCCTTGCAACATAATAATAAAACCATTAAACGTACAGAATAAAGAAAAAATATTAAGAGCTGCAAAGGAAAAAGACCAAGTAACATATAAAGGTAGACCCATCAGAATAACACCTAACTTCTCAATGGAGACTCTGAAAGCCAGAAAGGTCCTGGACAGACATTATGCAGAAACTAAGAGATCACAGATGCCAGCCCAGACTATTATACCCAGCAAAACTCTCAATCACCATAGATGGATTAAATAAACAAAATATTCCATGACAAAACCAGATTTAAACAATACCTATCCACAAATCCAGCCCTACAGAAAGCACTAGCAGGATAAATCCAACTCAAGGAAGTTATATGCACCCATGAAAACACAGGCAATAGATAATCCCACATCAACAAATCCCAAAGAAGGGAAACACACATCACCACCAAAAAAATAACAAGAATTGACAATCACTAGTCATTAATGTCTCTTAATAGCAATGGACTTAATTTGCCTATAAAAAGATACAGGCTAACAGAGTGGATACAAAAACACAATCCATCCTTCTGCTGCATATAAGAAACACACATCAACTTCAAAGACGGACACTACCTCAGAGTAAAGGACTGGGAAAAATCTTTCTAGTCAAATGGCCTTAAGAAGCAAGTTGGTGTAGCTATCCTAATATCTAACAAAATAGACTTCAAACTAAAGTTAATCCAAAGAGATCAAGAAGAACATTACATATTCATCACAGGAAAAAATCCATCAAGGTGAAGTCTCATTTATGAACATTTATGCCCCAAATACAAGGGCACCGACATATGTAAAAGAAATATTACTAAAGCTTTAAATGCACATTAAACCCTACACACTAACTTCCACTCTCCACTCTCACTAGTGAACAGGTCTGCCAGAAAGAAACTTAACAGAGAAATAAGGGAACTAACAGACATTATGACTCAAATGGAATTAATAGACATCTATGGAACATTCCATCCAAACACAAGAGAATATATTTTCTTCTCAGCACCCCATGGAACTTTCTTGAAAATTGACCACATGCTCCGTCACAAAGCAAATCTCAACAGATACAAAAACATTGGAATAACCTCCTGTATTTTATCAGACCACCATGCTTTAAAGTTAGATTTCAACAGCAACAAAAATGATAGGACACCTACAATCTCATGGAAACTGAATAATGCTCAACTGAAGCACCAATGGGTCAAGGAAGAAATAAAGAAAGAAATTAAAGATTTCCTAGAATTCAATGAAAATGGAAGTACAACATACTTATAGGACACTATTAAAGCAGTGCTAAGAGGAAAATTCATAGCACTAAATACCCACATAAAGAAGTTGGAGAATTCTCACACTAATGACTTAACATGCAGGCAAAACACTGTATACATAGTAAATAAATAAATCTAAAAAAAGTCTCCCAACCAAAAAAAAAGCCCAAGGACCAGATGGTTTCAGCACAGAATTCTACCAGATTTTCAAAGAAGAGCTAATTCCAATACTCTTCAAATTGTTCCACACAATAGAAACAGAAGGAACATTAGCAAAGTCTTTTTATGAGGCTACAGTTACCCTGATACCCAAACCACACAAAGATGCAACAAAGAAAGAGAATTATAGACCAATCTCCCTAATGAACATTAATGCAAAATTACTCAACAAAATATTGGCAAACTGAATCCAAGAACACATAAAAAAAAAATTATCCACCATGACCAAATAGGCATCATCCCAGGGATGCAAGGATAGTTCAGCATATGAAAATCTGTCAATGTAATACACCATATAAACAAACTGAAAGAAAAAAACCCCACATGATCATCTCATTAGATGCTGAAAAAGCCTTTGACAAAATCCAACACCCCTCTCTGATAAAGATCTTGGCTAGATCAGGAATACAAGGAACATACCTAAACATAATAAAGGCAATTTACAGCAAGCCAACAGCCACCATCAAATTAAACAGAAAGAAACTCAAAGTGATTCCACTAAAATCAGGAACAAGAGAAGGCTGCCCAATCTCCCCATATTTATTCAATATAGTACTCAAAGTTCTAGCTAGAGCAATAAGACAACAAAATGAGAACAAAGGGATAGAAATTAGAAAGGAAGAAGTCAAACTTTCACTATTTGTAGATGATATGATAGTATACATAAGTGACCCCAAACATTCTATCAGGGAACTCCTACAACTGATAAATACCTTCAGCAATGTGGCAGGATACAAGATCAACTCAAAAAAATCAGTAGTGGGCTGGAGAGATGGCTCAGTGGTTAAGAACACTGACTGCTCTTCCAGAGGTCCTGAGTTCAATCCCGCAACCACATGGTGACTCACAACCATTTGTAATGAGATCTGGCACCCTCTTCTGGCCTGCACATATACATGCAGACAGAATACTGTATACATAATAAATCATTAAATCTTAAAAAAAATCAGTAGCCCGCCTATATACAAATGATAAAAGGGCTGAGAAAGAATCAGAGAAACATCACCCTTTACAATAGCCACAAATAATATAAAATACCTTGGGGTAACACTAACTAAAAAAGTGAAGGACCTGTATGACAAGAACTTTAAGTCTCTGAAGAAAGGAATTGAAGAAGATATCAGAAAATGGAAAGATCTCCCATGCTCATGGATAGGTAGGATTAACATAGTAAAAATGTCAATCTTACCAAAAGCAATCTACAGATTCAATGCAATCCCCATCAAAATCCCAACACAATTCTTCACAGATTTGGAAAGAACAATACTCAACTTTATATGGAAAAACAAAAAACCCAGGATAGCTAAAAGAATCCTGTATAATATAGCAGCCTCTGGAGGCATTACCATCCCTTACCTCAAGCTCTACTATAGAGCTATAGTAATAAAAACAGCTTGGTACTGGCATAAAAACTGACATATAGAGCAATGGAATTGAATTGAAGATCCTGACATTAATCCATGCACATATGAAACCTGATTTTTGACAAAGAAGCCAAAACTATACAATGGAAAAAAGAAAGTATCTTCAACTAATGGTGCTGACATAACTGGATGTTAACATGTAAAAGATTACAAATAGATCCATATCTGTCACCATGCATAAAACTCAAGTCCAAGTGGATCAAAGATCTCAACATAAATCCAGTAACACTGAACATGATAGAAGAGAAAGTAGGAAGTAGTCTTGAATGCAGTGGCACAGGAGACCACTTCCTAAATATAACACCAGTGGCACAGACACTGAGAGCAACAATTAATAAATGGGACCTCTTGAAGCTTTTGTAGGGCAAAGGACATGGTCAATAAGACAAAAAGACAGCCTACAGAATGGGAAAAGATCTTCACCAACCCCACATCTGACAGAGGGCTGATCTCCAACGTATATAAAGAACTCAAGAAACTAGACATCAAAATACTGAACATTCCAATGAAAAAAATGGGCTACAGACCTAAACAGAGAATTCTCAAAAGAATTTCAAATGACTGAAAGACATTTAAGGAAATGCTCAACATTCTTAGTTATCAGAGAAATGCAAATCAAAATGCCTCTGAGATACCATCTTACACCTGTCAGAATGACTATGATCAAAAACACTGATGACAGGCTATGTTGGAGAGGATGTGGAGCAAAGGGAACACTCCTCCACTGTTGGTGGGAGTGCAAACTTGTACAACCACTGTGGAAATCAGTATGGCGGTTTCTCAGAAAATTGGGAATCAAACTACCTCAAGACCCAGCCATACCACTCTTGGGTATATACCCAGGGAATGCTCAATCATACCACAAAGATACATGCTCAACTATGTTCATAGCAGCATTGTTTGTAATAGCCAGAACCTGGAAACAACCTAGATGCCTGTCAACTGAAGAATGGGTTAAGAAAATGTGGTACATATACATAAATACTTAGCAGAGAAAAACAATGACATCATGAAATTTGCAGGCAAATGGATAGAACCAGAAAACATCATCCTGAGTGAGGTAAACCAAGACGCAGAAGGACAAACATGGTATGTACTCACTCATAAGTGGATACTAGACATAAAGTAAAGGACAATCAGTCTGCAACCCACAGATCCAGGGAGGCTACCTACAGGGAGGACCTTAGGATGTCTGTGGCTTATAATAAGTTTTGGTTTTGCCCCATCAATGAGCATGCTTTAGGGAAACATTTCACTATTAGGATAAGAATTTGTAACGTATCAAGCTGATGAAAGAATATGCTGGCTGTACTTTCAGGAGGAGAGGCTAAAATCTTTTTAGATTATCGATGTCTGCTGTAAATCAAACAGTGAAGGGGAAGATAAATAGGAATCTCACTTGTACAACTTAAGTAAAACATAGCTCTCTGAACAGATGAAGATAGGTTTCTTCTATATCACAGAATCTAATCAATATTTATATGTATAATTCAGCTATTATTTGGCTTAAAAGGGCTTATTGGGAAATGTTATCATTTTTACTATTTTCTACAGAGAAAATACTTTCCAGTTTCAAATAACTCTGGAAGTTGGAATTATCACCTGTTTTTATGTTAAAAAAAATTTAAATTGAAAATGCTGAAGACCACTGAACTTGATGTTGTATTTGCATATCTATATAGCTGTTTAAAATAATGATTATAAATGTTTGTTTAAAAAGGTGAAGAGCAAATGTGAATTTAACAAGAAGTTGTAGAACTTCAATACTGTACACAAATTCCTTTAATTCACTGCCTCCACAGCTCTCTCTCTCTGTACACCTTTCCTCTTCTCTCTCTCTCTCTCTCTCTCTCTCTCTCTCTCTCTCTCTCTCTCTCTCTCTCTCTACCTCTGTTGCTCTGCTCTTCTTTGCTGCTCTTCCCCAGCCCCTGTCTCTATATTACTCCTGCTCTGTTCCACAGCCAAAATCTGGACAATTATAAATTACATTTTCAGGGTCCCACCCATTCTCAAAATATAGGATAAGTCATGTAGTTTCTCTTAGGCTAGTAATGTCACATTGACCCATGCACATAGCTCTAAGTTGGTGAGGGGTCCCAGACAGTAAACAATTGGCTGAACCTTGAGTGGTCAGGGTACATGCAGAAAGGGACTATGTCTTGATGTAAACAACCTGGGCTTGATTTAGCAATAGACAACACCTAGGAATTAGTCTTTGCATAGTCTCTGTAGAGGCAGCTTAGTCTGTTTTGGGCTAATTCTAAGGTCTTTGCAAAATGTGTAAAATGCTGTCTTTGAGACTGAGAATCCTGTGTCAGTCTGAGTAATGTAAAATATTCCAGTATTATTTCTATACATCAAAATTATATAGCTTAAACAGAAGTCATCTTCCTGAACATCCACAGCTATATGTGTACCCAAAGATGTAAAAACACACTACCAAAGGGCTGTGGAGGGAACCCCACCGCTGTTCTTATTAGGGAGGCACAGCAGTGGCACCCGAGAAAGTTACAGACAGAAAACAACTGGTTTCTGCAGCCAGTCGACCCCACAGCTTTGCCAGGTGGGGCTCCCCATCAGGGAGTTACACATCTGGTGGGTCCATTTGTCAAACACTAGTTGTCACCTGCTGTATACTCCCATGACCCTAAGCAATTCTCCATCCTCCCTGCCCATTAATTTCATGAGAGACAATAAGCTATATGCTATTTAATTACTTCAAGGGGAAAATCCTGTCCAATTTTCATTTGTTAACCAAAGTCAATTAGTTACCTGAGACAAAAGTCACACAGGATGAAAACCCACACTTTCTGTTTCCAAATAAAATGTTCTGTAATTCTCTAACATTTTAAGTCAGTCACTACAAATTAGGTATACTATTATTTCTATTTTGAAGATTTAATATATTAAATTAAATATAATTTAATTTGCTACAAGTTCACCCTAGTAATTCATGAACTGAGGAGGTGGAGGCATGTGCATCAGGAATTGAAAGCCAAAGTCAGCTATAGCGCCAGTTTGAGGCCAGCTAAGCAAAAAATAAATGAAGAAAAATAGCAAGATAATTAAGTTTCATCAAAACCTCAGTACTTTTCTCCCTCAACAGCCACAACACGGAAACCTACAACTTACACTCATTCTAGGTATTTGAAATATGCATTTCTAAAATTCTTTAAGGAAATTTAGGTTTTAATATTCACACAACACATACATTCTATTAAACCTAGAAAGCACGCGGCTGCATGCCTGCTGAGCTACTCCTGGTCTGGCTCCAGAGAGTAGTACCTAGCCCTAACCCTTTGCATTGTTTCACCGATCCCTTTTGTTTCTCTTATCGCCCTATGTGAATCTTGTCAGAGAGTCTCCCAAGGATCAAAGGCCTATGCAAAACTTGGTTCAGGAAACCTGGAAAACCTTGATATCCGAGAAATCAAGGAATTTGCACTTGGCATTGTATTTTTGGGAGCTCCTTTCAGGTTGTTTTGAGCATATGGAAATCAACTTGCTAAAGTGTAAATATTGAGAAAAATAAAAATGTTCTGGGCAAAGGAAGTGCTTCAGTCCTTAGAGGCTGGGTCCCACTGCAGCCAAAAAAAGGCTAGATTCATCCTTAAGGGCCTCTGAGTTTTCTTTCCATGGATCCACATGAACCCACACACCTATGCTGAGACATTCTGCAACATTAACACCTCTTTACTCAATCTTAAATGACATTTTGAGATTGTATAATCCTAGACAGACAGTACCAAGCCATCAAAGGCTCATGAGGTGAGAACAAGTGCGTCTGTCTTTTCAGGAAGGGCACTGATCTCAATCCTAAGTGATTAGCCCTAAACACATGCAGATAAAGGTAACATAACTGAATTTAGTAGGGAAAGATGTGTGTGTGTGTGTGTGTGTGTGTGTGTGTGTGTGTGTTGTTGTTGTTGTTGTTGTTGTTTGTGTGTGTATTATTGTGTATAAAGCAAAGATAAGCATAGAAGACTATATCATAAATTTGTAAAGAGGTACCTTCACTCACGGAAACATCCCATCAGCCCAGTATTTTCACTTGCATTTTTAATTTTTGTTTATCCTTTTTATTGGAAATAGACTCTCCTCTCATAAAATATATCCTGACTACAATTTTTCTTCCCTCCAATCCTCCCAGTTCCTCCCCTCCCATCCTGATTTACTCTTTCTGTCTTTTATTAGAGAATACATGCTTCTAAGAGGTAGCAATAAAACAGAACAAAATAAAATATAATTAGATGAAACAAAACCCATCACATCACAGTTGGACAAGTCTAACCAACAGAAGGAAAATAGCCCGACACCCGGCACCAGAATCAGAGATTGACTCACTTACATACCCAGGAGTCCCATAAAACACTAAACTGGGAACTATCATAGACACGCAGAGGACCCGGTGCCGACACCCCCCCCCCCCCCCCCCCCCCCCCCGGCCCTGTGCTTGCTGCTTCAGTCTCTGTGGTTCACAGGAGCTTTGCTCAGTGTGTGTAGAGGCCTTGCTTCCGTGGTCCCCTCCATCTCCTCAGGCTCTTACGCTCTTGTTGTCTCCTCTCCCAAGGAGTTCTCTGAGCTCTGAGGTGAGGGATTTGACAGAGACCTCCCATTTAGAGCTGAATGTTTTCAGTTTTAAAATTAAACACACTAGAAACAAGAATTGTTATTTGACTAACACCTTGACCTTTTGAGGGGCAAAAATTACTCATTCTGATATTAAGTATTTTTAATTAGTATACCGAGTATTAGGTTCCTTGATGGTATTTTGAAAATACAACTTGTTTTTGAAGATCCTCCTCTAATAGTGCCCCCTGCTTTCCACCTCTCCATCCCCAATAGACTTTTTTTCAGTTTTCCTGTCACAGTCATTTTATTATTACAGCCCCTCTCTCCCATCTCTGTCTGGAGACTTACTTCTGCTCTCTCCACTCTAGGTTCATGACCCACCTATAACCCATCACTGATACAAATACATGTATAAAAAGCTAAGATCTGGGGACTGAGGAGATGGCTCAGCCAGTAAAGTGCTCGCTGTACAACCGTGAAAACCCAAGTTCTACTCCAGAATCCATGTGTCAGCTCATCAAGAAATTCCTTTCCCCAGAGTCTGGCATTTAGATGAAAGCCAACAAAAAAAAAAAGTGATTTTATGAGAGGCAGATAGGTTTCTGTGGATTTGGGCCAGCCTGGACTACAATATCAAGTTCCAAACCCACTAGTTCTATTGTGAGACCCTCTCAAAAACCCAAAATCTGAATATTATTATTGTTATTATTATTATTATTACTATTATTATTATTTTATGATGTTTTCATTCCTAGTGTAAAGGACTATGAAAGAGTCTGTTATGGCATTGCTTATGTTCCAGGAGAAGACAGATACATTGTGGAAGTGAAATGTAAAGTGAGGTATAATTTAGTAAATGACTAAGAAAAGTGACTAACTGCTTGCAAATGGAACTAATCAATAAGGATACAAATGAAAAGGAAACAAAAGTCAACAAGTACTTATGAGTTCATTCATGAAGGAAAATAAAAATTAAGAAAAAAATAAAAACAATTAACTAAACCACCACTAGGCCTATCCGTCAAGTAAAAAACTCTAGGGGAAGCTTCCAAGCAAAAGATCATATTGTAACTTGACTTCTAAGAGTATCATACAATTCTTGGCTCATGATATACATCCAACGTTTGTTGAATGAATGAGCAAAGGAACTCACTACCTCTCTATAAATTAGTGAAATCATTTATAGACTTTTTCTTGAGTGTCTACAGTTACCTTCTTCCAGGATTTCAGAATGAATGGCCTAAAATGTGTCCTGTTGTTACAAAAACGACTTCCAAGCCTATCTATCAGATCAATTACTGTATCCTATTGTGTCAAACACCAAAATGGCTCAAAATAAAACCTACTAAATGTACCATTAATCTTGGCCTCCAATGGTTAACTTCTAAAATGAACAGTGAAGTGTGATTAGTTAATAGTATTACCCTAGGATGCATAGAATACTCAGAAAATTCACCCATGAAATTGTCAATAATCTCTTTGGTACCCAAGATTTTCTAACACTTGAATAACCAACTGATACTCTTACAAACATGTAGTTTATCTACATAAGCAGCACAAAGTGATATCTTTATTCAACAGAACTATCTTCCTCCCATCCAATTACTGTATCCCAAAGGAATCTCCTGAACATTAATAATTCTCATAAATATCTTAAATTAAATATAACCAAGAAAGCTGGGCAGTGGTGGCATATTTAATCCCAGTTCTCAGGAGGCAGAGCCAGGCGGATCTCTGTGAGTTTGAGGCCAGCCTGGTCTACAGATCGAGATCTAGGACAGGCACAAAAACAACACAGAGAAATCCTGTCTCGAAAAAACCTATATATATATCTCCAAGGAATTGAATGACTTGTACAATGAAAACTCTAAGCTTCATGAAACTAAAAAGAAGAAGATACAATAAACTGGAAAGACCCCTATACTCTTGGATTGGCAGGGTTAATATGATGAAGATGGCCATTCCAAAAAATTAATCTAGAGACTCAATGAAACCCCTTAACAATTCCAACACAATTCTTTATAGAAATTGATAAATTGATCTTAAATTTTATATGTAAATACAAAAGAACCAGATTAGTCAAAGCAATCATAAACAACAATAATACTGCCTGAAGTGTTACAATCACACATTTCCAGTTGTACTATAGAGCTATAGGAATGAAAAAAAAGTGTGATATTCAATAAAAAAAGATTCATTGACTAATGAAATATAATTAAGCACCTATACATAAATTTATACTTATAGACCCATGTGTCATTTAACAAAGAAGTCCAGAGTATACCACAAAGAATTGATAGCAATTCAACAAATGATACTGATCAATCCAGATTAGCTACATGGAAAAGAATGAAACTCAATCCTTTACCCAGACCAAGCACAAAAGTCAACTTCACCTTCATCAAGGGCCAGAACCTAAGACTTGATACCATGAATCTGACAGAAAAGAAAGTAGGTAATAGGCTTGACCTCATTCAAGCAGGAAAGGACTTTCTGAATAGGACCCTAAAAGTACAGACATTAAAAACAAAAATTAATAAATCAGACCTCATGAAACTAAAAAGTTTATATACAACAAAGAACACCATCACTTGAATGAAAAGGAGTCCTCAAGTGTGGGTAAAAAAAAAATCTCACTAGCTCCATATGAAAGGGAGGGATAATATCTAGAATATTAAAAAAAACTATTAACTTTAAGAAAATAAAAATCAAAAAGTGGGAAAAGTTGAACTGGTGCCTAACTAGAAGCTTCAGTCCTACTCACTAGTATTTATGATGTGCAAGGTACCGTGCATGCCCACCAGAACAGAAAGGTAAACACTAATATCACCAAGCTACAAATACTGCAACCTAAAATAGAGACTTGCCTGTCAATAGGTGCAATAGTGGTACAAAGGTTATGGAAGTAACTAGTCACTGTTGATTGTATTTAAGGACCACTCCACGAGATGGAACCCATACCTGACACTGATAAAGCAGCCAAGATCCCAAGAATAGATAAGGTAATACTAGGGGAAACCCAATACTATTGTTCTACTGAAGTAGACCTGTGTTTCAATCAGCTCTCATTAGAGAAGCATCTTCTCACAGGAGATGAAAACTAACACAGAGACCCCAAACTGGAGCAAAATGAAGAGTAAGTGTGAACCCAGTTTTAAATGGGATGACTTGTTTAAAACCCTCCCCTTACGGCTATTACTTCTATAGAACCAGAGGCACAAAGATTGTAAGAACCAGAGGTAATAGATGATTCCAAGGAATCAGCATCTTCCAGACAGAATATTATATAAATGAAACATTTTCCAACCAACTTTCTAGGAAAAAAAAAGAAAAAAGAATATAGAATCTGTAAAATAATACTAAAAAATCAGTAGGCTCTGAATTAATAATGATTTATTCAATTTAGAAATACAAATACAAAATTAAAAATGTCCAAAAATACACAAAAAAGGTTTTGTTTTTTCTAGAATGAGAATAATACATCAAGTGATGTCTTCACAAGGAATTCTGCAGAAGAAATACCTCCATAATAAAGGAGTAATACTCTAGCAAATAGCCAACTCTGCAGTTCCAGATCCTGGAAACAAGAACAGAATGAGGCCAGAGTCATAGGATGGAAATAATGAATGATGGTAGAGGTCAATACAGTGACTTTAGAGCAATCTGAGGAGGTTTGATAGTAGCACATAAGGCCAGCGCCCTGTGCACCACCCTGTGATTCTTTTTAACATAGTGAGAAAAAGACAATATTCATGTGTCAATTTCCTGAAACCAAATTACTGTAGTTACTCTAGTTCAAGCAAAATAGGAGAGCTGGGTGAAATGTGTGGCACTGCCTAATGGAACTGTTATTTTCCAGGTTTAAGATGTTCAGCCTGAGAGAAAATGTGTGAGTAATCCTTGGTGTGCTCTCATGCAAATCCCTAGTCTCTGGAGCATATAGACATAAAGCCTATTTAAACTTAACATAACTTGGGGAATTATAATTATACCATTTCCACCATCTCTTCCCTGTCTCCAAGCCCAAGTGTGTCAATCATTCCAGGCTGAGCCTTGACTAGTCAGTAAGAAGGAAAAAGAGACAGGGAAGGAGTGTCCTAATGCAGCCCAGGCTTTTATTAGGTAGTGGTGATGTAGAGGCACTTGTGTAAGAATGGGAATTCATTGTCCACACATTATAAGCAGTTATGGTCACAGTACGGAAAGGGAGAGGCAGGAAGGAGCTTGAAAATTTACCAGTTTTAAGTGCAGTTGGGATTACCAATGTGCAATCAGTTAGTCAGTTATAGGTGATCTATAAATGTCCTGAGTGAACATTTCTTGGGCTCCCCAGACCAGGTTCCTTGGCCAGGAGATTGACCTGTCCCCATTGAATAGTTAGATCTGTACCCAGGAGAGAGATTCTATTCTCTTGACCAAAGGTCTTTTTCTCTTAACAGGCATTCTTTACTACTTTTAACTTTCTGCCTTCCTAAGTCCCCTAGAATCACTTAGCATCAGAGAACAGAGCTCCCAAAACTCTTTTGGTATCTTTGGCCTTTGGCAAGGCTAAGAGTCCCAGTGTTACTTCTGGCTTCTAGTCAAGAAAGCAATGGGTTACTTTTCTTTGGAGTCTTTTTTATCCTAAACTGCCTCATCAATTCTACCTCCAGTTCTTATCCTATCTCCTTTTGAAAAGGTAACCCTAACTGCCATTAAGGGATTGGGGCAATGAATGATTTGGCTTCTTCCAGCTGAATTTGTGATATCACGTGGCAATATTGGGCTACCATTCCAGAGGACCTTTCATAAAGACCAATCTCTCAGATATAGACAGGAAAGGAATTTCTTTACTGGTGTCTGGAAAGGACTAAAATGTCCAAAGTCCATAAGACATCCTTGATGGGCTCACAGTAGCCCCTATTTATTAGATGTTTCCCTTTAACCTCTACAGTTGGTCTCTGGAATGATGAATCCACAGTAAGCTTTCACACCCTTTCAAGGCTGTTTCCGCAGCCAAAAGTCGGCATGATGCCCTTCCCATGTGTCTTCTGGATAGAGAGAGAAGTGGTATTTAGGCATTATTTAATTTGAGGGTTAAAACAATCATGGGTCTGTCTTTCTTGGTTGTGTGCAGGTGCTCAGGGAGCCAAAGTCTGACATCTCACATCTACATAGTATTTTTTTTAATGAAGAAGAAAATATTAGTGAGATTGGTTGTCTAAATAAACATCTCATGTAGACTCACATCTAATGTCTGTGGAGTGCAATCCCTTGGGTTGTTACCAATTCTCTTAGTCTTTGGTTAAATTTTTCTTCTGAATGCTGAGGCCCATAAAGGTGGCCAAAATTAATCTTTCTTTCTGTGCTATCAAGGCCAGTTGAGCAACTAGTCCTCAGGGTTCACTTGAGCTTGAGATGAACCTCAGAATCTTCTAGCCTTTCTTTTACCAGTTGTCCATCAATGTGAGGAGGAGTCAAAGACTTTTCTTTACGTACCGTGGCTTCCTTTGAAGACTTGAGAAAATCTTCCCCACATTGACCCTCCTTTTTGTAGACTGGACTATATTTCAAATTTATTGAGTGGGGTCTCCATGGCCTCTGTGAACAAGACAACAAGTGATCAATGGCCTTAGTTTCCAGGGACCTCACTGACTTTGTAGGGAAAGGGGAGAAATATTTCTTTTATCCTCTCTAAGCACATTAGAAGAGGCTCCGAGAATGATTATCAGACACCCAGAAGATCAGTTTTACACCAGTTTGGCCCTTTTAACTACTGTATACTATTTAAATAGCCAGACATAACTCTTTGGCAACCTGCCTAGGCCTTGGGAGGTTTCTCTAAGGCCCTGATGTATAGAGCAAAAAGCAGAGCTCATTCTCTAAAACCAGGAACATGCTTGGGAGAGCTGGTAAAGTTCTGGAGTCAGTTCTTGGGAAGGGATTGCTTCAGGTCCTGAGAACCCAACTTTTTCCACACATGGAGCTCTGGTTATCAGTCCCAATACTACTGTGGACTTTGATTAAAATGCTCTTGAGATACTCTTATGTTCCTCTTATGCAACACTGTCTTAAGATTAGCCTCCTTCTGAATTTGTATACTTCCTTTTAAAACTGAATGCCTTGGTTTACATTAATGGGATATTTACTGTTGAATTTGCCACAAATCTCCAGTAAATCTGGCATAGGTCCGAGCTTCAGGTGGAAGCTAGAGACTGGGAATCCCTGCTGTATCCTTTCAGCTCACCAGGTCCTGTCACTCAGGCCTCACTGACCAATCAGAGCCTCCAGTTGACCTGCCAGTCAGATGGGACGGTTCTTCCGGGCGCTAGGCTTATTTCCTCTGCTGATCACCGTTGTGGGGCGAAGTGCAGTTGATCACGGAGTCGGCTTCGTGGTGAGCGAGGGGCTGCTGTCCCAGGCTGGGAGGAGTGGTCGACCATGGTGAGCGAGGGGCTGCTGTCCCAGGCTGGGAGGAGTGGTCGACCATGGTGAGCGAGGGGCTGCTGTCCCCAGACTGGGAGGACCAGTCGGCTGAGCCGGGTGAGCCGTGTGAGCCAATGTAGTAGGACTTCCCATGGCTGAGTGGGAGGTCCTGGTGTAGTCCTGCTCCGTCCTGCAGGACTTGTAACTCCCAGGGCCAGCGCGGCAACCTGTGAATAACTTCACTCTCTGGGCTGTGTCTGTGCAGGGTATTGGGAGCGGGGCTGTGCTTAGGGATACCCTTATTGTGGACATCACTGTGAAATACTGACACCTGTGGTGCTTATAGTGCCACTACGGAAAGCAGATTTGCCAGACTCGGAGAGCCCTGGTCTCTCTAGTATTTTCCAGAAGTTCTGCACTTTTAACATGTAACATTTAGGTTTAGGATCCATCCAGAGTCAATCACTGCTAAACTGTGATGTAGAAAAGTAGAATTAGGCTGGGCTGTGGTTAATCCCAGCACTCGGGAGGCAGAGGAAGGTGCGTCTCTGTGAGTTCCAGGACAGGCTCCAAAAGCTACACAGAGAAACTCTGTCTCGAACCCCCCCCCCCCCAAACCTCCCTCCAAAAACAAAACAAAACAAAAAACAAGTAGAGTTGATGGAATTGAATTAATGGTATAATGATTTACCAAATCTTAGGAGACATTAAGTCACACAAAGTAGAATTTAGCTAAGGGAAGTCTGCCTCCCAAATACTCCAAAGATAACTAATATGGAAACCATGCCTGTTACAGATTAATGGGATAAAATGTATATGTTTGTTCACCAGGACTAACTGGGCGTTAAGCTACAATTCCCATAACAAAGGAGATAGCCCTAAATTATAACCAGCCAATCCCCTCCCAACCCCCACCTCAACTCTCCTCCCCCGCAGCGAAGAACAGGCTTCTACCTTGCTGCTCAGGTGACCAACATTAAGTCCTGGTGTGCCATAAAGATATAGAACAGCTAGAACAGCAGCATCTCTATTCTTTTTGAAAAGTGGTTTTGAGTAAAAGTCTCCAATGTAAGATTGAGGTGGACTTGAACCCTGTCTGTAGCCCCACAGGGCATTGCCCTTGCTGTCCTCCTGACTAACAACCCCAAATTCTTGGTTTACAGGCCTATAGCACCTCAGAGTTCTAAAATTACCAGTTTGAGTCACATAGTGGACTGTCCATTGCAGTAACAGGAAAAGGATTTATGTGTAGAGCATGGCTTCTCCCTTCAGACCAGAAAAGGAGGAACAGTGTACTGTGTACACTGCAGGGGTAAACAGACTAGACAATAGCTAGGTCACAGACTGAAGTTTAAGGCAGTGAGCTGCGGGGGTCTCCATTATAAAGATGGACCTGATAGGGCAGGGTGAGTGACTTCTGTGTAATTTCCTAGTGTTTATTAATTCCTTCCATGTTAATGAAGACAAGCAATTCATGGGTGTACATTTAGGGAGTGTAGCTTGAACCACCGAGTACTCAATTTCCACTTAGGGAACTCTCCTATGCAGATATGTGCAGTCCTGGTTGACACAGTTAAGTCATCTCAGAGGTTTGAGACACCGGCCATTGGCTGTAAATCTAGGTCAGTTTATAGCACTCCCAGCAACTATTGGTATCAGTTATTGGTATCATTTTTAAAATTTCATTTTCTTTAAATGCATTACTGCTATAATCTCTGTTTGTTTGTTTCTTTTTTCTTTTTTTTTTTTTTGGTTTTTTTGAGACAGGGGTTTTCTGTGTAGTTTTGGTCCCTGTCCTGGAGCTCACTGTGGAACAGGCTGGCCTTGAATTCACAGAGATCCACCTGGCTTTGCCTCCCAAATGCTGGGATCAAAGGCGTGTGCCACCAACACCCAGCTTATTTGTTTCTATTTTCCAATATTTCCCAGTCTTTAAGAATTTCATTTTGGTTTTTTCCTAACTCCTATTTATTTATTTACTGATATCAGTTTAAAGCAGTGGTTCTCAACCTGGTGGGTGGTGGTCCCTTTGGGGGATCAAATGACCCTATCATAGAAGTGGCCTAAAACCATCGGAAAACATAGATATTTGTATTATAATTCATAACAGTAGCAAAATTACAGTTATGAAGTAGCAGTGAAGGTAATTTTACCATTGAGAGGTGTTCACCATTACATGAGGAACTGTATTAAAGGGTCACAGCATTAGGAAGGTTGAGAACCACTGATTTAGATCAATGTCACCTCTTGTATAATATTAGAGGGACCAGCCTTAATATTACACATCCCAGGGGCTCAGGAGAGAGAACTACCAACGGCGAGGACTATTTTTGGGAAATAGAATCTCAGCACACTGAGCTCTATAGTCCACTTGCTTTAATTCCTCTGGCATAACATCCTTCATATACAGCTTCAGTTCTGTTCTCATGTCTAGCTCCTTTCTTGCCTGATTCCTCTCTATATTTATCCATTGCTCCCTCTAAGTTCTATCTTAATTCTCTCATCTTAATTCTGCCTCATCTAGGGCCTTTTCAGCTCGTTCTTACTCAGCTAGTACTTTCCCATCTGCCTCTTCCTCATCTTCCATTTCATTTCTCTAGTCCTCTCTTCTAGCCCTTCAATCTAGTTCTTCCCCATCTCAGTTTGTTCCTCTCAAGTTCTTACCCATCTAGTTCTTCCATTCTCTTTTCTCTTCTCCGTCCTCCTGTGCCCTGGAAGTCCTGGTATATATACACTTACAAGCAGTATTCCCTTAGCAGTGCAAAGCTGGGCTTCCAGGGTCAAACGGAGGGGTGATAAGAATCACAGAGAGACAGTAACTGTTAATTATCATTTGCAACCCCAAAGGGAAGTGACCAATGGGGAAATTAAATTAACTAAAGGTTAAATTCAGGTAATATCTAAAAAGAGGGCTCTTATGTGCGCAACTATAATCTTAAATGTGATTGGTAGAAAATGTTAAGAATCTATAAGTTGCTAGGTCAGTGGGAGAAAATAAAAGTCTTCTTTTTTCCTGTGGCTCCTATCTGTCCAAGCTATCTGCCATTTTTCTGCAGGGTGGGGGAAAGTGTGCTCAGTCGCTAGGCAACCTGTGTACAGCTAGATGCCTCTGGTGACAGATCTTGAACTAGAGGTAAGGTTTGGGAAAGGAGGAAGTAAAGCTTAATTGGCACATCTGCCAGGCCTTCTCAAACAGGTAGCCTGGATGCTTAAGTCTGTTCTTATCAGAGTACAGAGGTATCTCTGATAAGATACTTTCCTCCATCTGGGGATGGGCCTGGCCGGATGCTGCCAATGGTGATAATTACAGGGAGGCTTGAACTGGGGTTCTGGCTGAGCATAGCTATCAGTGCAGAGGGTTATCTAAATATTCCTAGAAGTGGTTAGGTAAGGAGTTAGAGGTCTATAAAGTTAGTAAGGCTGTAAGAAAGGAGGGTCCGAGCTAAATTGTGTAAAGCTATTACTTAACATCCACCTGATCTAGGTGGTGTCTCCTTGTGGAATTCACCTTAAATCAGGAGACTTTCATGTGGACTGTTAATACTGCTAGTCCTTGAAAGTGGCTAAGGGAGATAACTGATTCCAGAGAAAGCCTTTTCTGAGGCTGTTCTCCAAATACCTGGAATGTGTATGTCCAGAGAGTGATCAGTCCACACTGTTAGCCCTTCTTAGGGAAAAGTCAATTGGGAAAACTATGAAGGCAAACATGATTTTCATAACGAAGACAGCTGATATATAACAAGCCAAGTAACACCAAAAACTCCTTGGAATTTGGCTTCCTCTGTAGGAATTCCCTGATCCGTCCAGGTAGTGACTTTGCCATAACCAGCTGAGTTCTTATGATATCTTCCTGCGGCCTGCAGCAGTCACCTGTAGTTCAGAGTTGCCTTATAGGATGTAATTGAGAATTGCTTTGAACTCCTAATCCTGCCTCTGCTGCCCAGGGATGGGAAGAGAGTCCTGCCACTCCTTCTAGGCTGGACTTTGACTGGTCTGTAAGAAGGAAAACTAGACCAGTGAATGAGTGTCCCCCAACTTCTCTAGATTTTATTGGGAACTTACAAATGAAGAGGGACCTGTGTACAAATTGAGCTCACTGACTCTAAAGCAGGTGTCGTCACAGCACAGAAAGGGAGGGGTAAGAAGGAGGGTGAAAGCTTCCCTGCTTTGACGGTAGTTGACATTAGCGATGAGTAGTGAGGTGATCAACTTTAGATGATTGATAAATGTCCTGGCTGGCCATGTCTTGGGTTCAAAGACCAGACAATCAGGAATCTGGATAAATAACCAAACATTCATGAAAACAAATTACTGTAGTTACATTAGTTCCACCAAAATGGAAGAGCTGGATGAAATGGTGTGGCCCTGCCTGACATGACTGTGTTTTCCAGGTTGAAGATGTACAGCCTGAGAACAGTGGTGTGAGTAGTACTTGGTGTGCTCTAATACAAATTGATCGTCTATGGAGCACATGCCATAAAGCCTATTTTAAGTTTTTAATCATATTTTTTGGGGATTATAACTGTATCATTTCCACTATCTCTTTCCTGCATCCAAGCCCTCCCATAGACTCTTCACTGTTTTCTAATCCATGGCCTCTTTTGCTTTAACAACAGTTACTGTTTGAGTGTGACCTGTGTTTGGCTGTAGGACTTCTCAGCTATGAAGCAAAGGGTTGGCTGCATGGGACATGGAGTGTGTAATGGAATGTGCAACACAAAGGACCCTGTGCCTTGGAAGAGGAACAGGAAGTGCTCTGGGAGAATGGAAGGTTCTACTAAGCTACAAATTTCTCAGACTAGAGCCTTGGCTGGCCATAGGGTAGGGGGGCAGAGCTGTGCTGAGTAATTTGATCTCTGCCCACCCAGGGGGGTTACTGCTAATGTCTAGAGCCCCAATTGGGTGGCCTAGCTAATGAGGGACTCTAGAAGGCTTAGTAGTCAGAAGTACCAGTTGGAGGTAGCTTACAGGTTTTTACCAGGATTCTCTTGTTTCTGCTGTAGGGAGCTGTGAGGAAGACCACAAGCCATAGCATGGTGAGTGTGAGGGTCATTGTCCCCAGACTAGAAGGAGCAAGTTTGCTGAGCTCTCAGAGCTGCTGGGAGTGGGATGGACCCTAAGCTGGACTGTGGTTTTGTTGGTCCATGTGTTGACCTGGGCAGGGGCCCTTGGCCTCTGAGTGTGGATTCCCTGGGGAGGGGAGGCTGTGCTGCACTGGCATGGGAGGCTAAGATGCTGGTAATATCGGTGTCCTGTGTGGGCACCCAGGGACTGTTTCGGTGTGCAGTGGGAAGCCAGATTGGAAAACTGAAGGCCTGGTTTCTAGAAGTTCTGAACGTTGCACTCCACTTTCAGGTTTGTCTTATAAATGTTACAGACAGTTTAGAAACTGGTAGAAAGGAGGTGATGGAGATCATCCTTCAGCAATCCATGATTAGAATGCTTTTACCTTTCTGCTACTGTTGTACCCGTTTCTCGAATCCCCCGGAGACCAGCAAGTAGCTGGTTTCCAATGCAAGCACATAAGGGTCCTTTTATTGTCAGCTTCAACCTGGGCTACTGCCAGGCAGATGGAGGGAAATGTGGCAGCCGCGGTGAGCCCAGGTGTGGAGAATTTTTATAGGGAAAAACTGCAAGTCAGAAATTGGCAACTTGGAATTGGGTAGAAGGGATATGGGGCAAGGTGATTTTTTGAAACTATTGATCTAGACTTTGGGTGCGAAACCACATTTAAAACCATTGGGTTAGACTTTTGGCGGGGAACCACAACCTGTTGAACAGGATTATCTGGGCTGCTCAGCAGGATGATCTAGATATCTTCAAGGGCCATAAACCGCAGACAGAATGTCTGCAGGAGCATTCTGCTCTGTATCTGTTCGAGTTGTCATGGCACATTCCTGAGGTCCTTCCTGGAACTGAGTACAGCAGGTGGTCTAAGATGGTGGCCCTACCCTAAGATGGGGTCTGTATTGCCTTCACACTACCAGCAGCCACAGTGGTGTGATTCAGAGAAGTTCAGTTCCAGTGCACAATAGGAGTTTCTGAGCTGCAGAGGTATCTCAGGTGTGCATGGTATTGGGCAGGGGGTTAGGGTAGATGCCATATTGTATAGTATAATCCATGTGGCAGGAAGCAGACATTAATTATTCCTGTACATTGTTTTGTGACTGGACATCATTGGTGTTGCATTTGCCTGAAACAGAAGGGGTGCATGAAGGACTGTAGAGCCGTAGTAGGCTCCAGAGGAAATCACCACCATGTGCAGAGAGAGCTCTAGAGCATGGGCCTTTCTGTTTGGAAGAAATATCAGTATCTGGAGGGTCAGAAACATAATAGTTTAAGGATCAGTTTTAGTTAATTTTGTGGGAGTTGTGAAGTCTATGACTAGTACATTTCTATACATATAGAATGATAGGTAGCTAGGTAAAAAGATCAAGATCACAGTTTTCCTGGCTGAGTTTCCTTTGGACTTTTGATTAAAACTTGACTATATTTTCTTTCTTTTGTTCTTGGCTTGTTTTCTCCATCCCCTTTATTCTTTTACAAATATTATACACATTCTTGATTATTGTAGCTCTCATGGTAAATATAGAAATCACATTTTGTCAATGTGTGTACTATTTTTTAATAATCCCATTGAGCATTGTGAGCGTTTCCATTTTGCATGTAGCTTTGGAATCAGCTTTTCTGTTATGAATTGTTAGACATTGTCATTGGATTGTATTCAGTTTATGGTGCAAATTAACCATATATATCTTAATATTGAATCATCATGTTCCCAAAGACCATTTATTTACTTCATTTATTTAGGTTTTGCTGGTGTTAATCTGTGAAAGGCTTAGATTATTGGATAAAAAGTATTATAGGTTTTGTTAGGCTGTTGATATTTCTTCCAAACAGAATGACCCCATGCTCTAGAGCTCTCTCTGCAAATGGTAGTGATCTCCTCCAGAGCCTACTATGGCTCTACAGCCCTTTATACACCCCTTTTATTTCAGTACATATTCTTTTTGGGCATGACTTGAGTTCAGATCCCAGCACCCAAGTTGGGAGCATCATAACCACTTGCTATTCCAGGTCCAGGGGATATACTATCCTCTTTTCTGGTGTGTCACCTGTACATACATGAAAGACATTCTCTCAAACACACAAACATACACGTAAAAGCAGTGCTAAATTTGTTTTCAAAAGTGCTTGGACCTATAAAACAATTAGAGCAAAACAAGTTGCTTTATATGCATAATACAAGTTGTACACTGTTTCTTTAAAAAATCTGTTATCTTGCATTTGGTTTGGAAAAGTTTTTCTTTCCTCATTCTGATGCAGACTTATATCTAATCATCAGTCATAGGAAAATGATCCTAACTTTTATCAACAAAAAGGTAGGTATGCATAGTTAGTATAACAAAAGTTATATTTTATTATGCTGATGGACATCACACAAATTTCACACTCTAAATTCCTAACTAAGGTCCTAAGACTATCTCCCCAAGGCTGCTCACCTGTATGATGTATCTTAGCCAAAGTTCAGGTCCAGTCTCTAACAGAAGTCTCTGATTCGATTTGGGGGAAATGCTCTAGCTGCTGTTCAGATCAAGGTCATGTCTCTCCAGATGTGCAGAGCAGAGCATTGTTCTTGGTCTCTGCTTATATACTGTTCAGTGAGCATCATGGGGTTCTAGGACTGTGTCTGGTTATCCTGAGTGAGTGATATCACTGGGTTCTGGTTATTAGTGCAGCCTTGGGTGTAAAAAGGTCTTTTTTTTTTTTTTTTTTTTTTGCTATGCTCATTAAATTCTATCCCCTTGTCCTTGAGGCACACGCAGTGCTGATGGGGACCATATATCAGAATTTATTAACAATTTCACAGCAGTTTTCAAATTTGGGCCACAACAGGAAAAGGAGAATGCATATAATAAATATTCCAATTCCTAATAGACAAATAAGTACAGGAAAATAAATCTCAGACACTAAAAATTATTAAGCAAAATGGTCAAAACAATGTAGCTCACAGGATATTTCTGTGATCCCTTTGGTATATACTTATTTTCCCAAATTTATATTTTGTCCAGGTTTGTTATGTACCAAGTTGAAAAAACACATTTAGAAATAACAGGATGTGCAATCACTTTCAAATAAAAATGTTAATGGGTGCATAGCAGAGTTTGGGGTGTAGGATTCTGAGCTAAGCAATCATAGTAGAGCATCATCCTAACTCAGTCAGTGTCAAGGAGGAACATGTGGGTCATGGCCAGTAGTTCTTCTTCTTCTTTTTTTTTTTTTTTTTTGGTTTTTCGAGACAGGGTTTCTCTGTGTAGCTTTGCACCTTTCCTGGAACTCACTTGGTAGCCCAGGCTGGCCTCGAACTCACAGAGATCCGCCTGTCTCTGCCTCCCGAGTGCTGGGATTAAAGGCGTGCGCCACCACCGCCCGGCTAGTTCTTCTTTTATTAGTGAAAAAAGCAACTAAGAGTCCAGTAAGCTTCACAGTTAGCTTCCAATTTTGTTTCTCAGTTTTTTGTATGTTAATATCATGAAAAAATAAATGATGAATATAAAGCATCAGGAAGTCTGGTGAATCTCCAGAGGAATCCATCTCTGGTCTATGACCAATGTATACAAACCAATGTGGTAAGGCTTCGATATCATAAGATATGAAGGGTTGTGCCAGTGGTCAGTTAAGATCAATGGAAAATCATAATGTTGCATCTCTAATGCTGTAATTTACAGCCAGTCATCAATAGGTGGAAATGAATCATTTTCTGCCTTCCCTATCAAGTGGTTATTACATATGTTTGTCTTACCATAGTAGGGTAGGTTGGGAAATCAGACACAAACACTACAGTCACATTTGGCCTCTTCAGTTGTGGTTTGAGTCTAAAAATGAATTGGGGCATTTGAATCCATATGGTAGTAGTATTGTATTCCAAGAGAGAAAATGCTTTCCTAATGTTCTCCTATCAGTGTCTGGGTCAAAGGTACAGCTCTGCCAAATCATAGGTTCCTATGGGTTTGTTGTGGTGTTAATATCTTCTCAGCCATGTAACCTGGCTCTTCATTCTGGTCCTATTCTGGATAATTGTATACATTTCATTTGCGATCCTGATAGTTTTATTGTACTGGTAGCCAAACTTAACATTCAGTATGTATAGCACGAAGGGGAATTTTGTGTTGCTGCTATTTCCATGTCTGGCATCTCAAATCTTATTCTTCATTATAAGGTAGGTGTAGGGATGGTATAAGAGATATTTCTCTCTAGTGGGAGTGGTAGATGGCTGTTGCTGCTGTGATATTTCTTCAAATCAGTGTTAAATGTCATTCCACTGGGTTTCTTTCTTTAAAATTGTTGTTTTCAGTGTACTCCTGGTTTGGTGACTGGCTCTCAAACTTGGTGCAATATGGGCATTAGCCTTTCTCATTCACCTCACTAGCGATTCACCTCACCAAGCTGATTTGCCAATAATAGCCTCACAGTGAACATATTGAACATAGAATGCATTCTTGATGTAGGTGAGTTTTAGGATGAAGTCTTCATGGTTCTACTATTCTGGTAGAAATCCATCCAAGGTGTAGTAGGGTAAGTCACAAATATCATAGTTTTCTCTTGGTTTGTTTGTTATTGTAGCTGTTGGTATGGTGGTTGTTTCATTCATCATTCCTGTTGCTATAGATATGGTTGTTGATGAGGGTGATGATGTCTCTGACTTTGTCCATCTCAGTGGTGTTCATGATGGTGAAGTGAATGATAGTGTTATTGAAGAGCCTGCGCTTGACTCACTGGGTAATCTTAAATTATAAAATAATTATAAAATCATTTAAAAAAATTATAAAATTAAAAAATTCTACAGGAGGAGTCCCAGCAACAGTGCCCTGGGTGCCTTCTCCCAGCAGATTGATACTGTGACATTTTTCCATCTTGTGTTCTCTTTTAATTTTCGTGGTAAAGTTTCTATGAGGCATAGGGTGTGATTTGTTATGACTCTGCCTTGCCATGTTCTATTTCCCTCTCTGTCTGGACAGAAGGTATAATGCCCAGTTAGCACCAGTGCTTAGTAAAGTAATCCTAAGGCTTTTACTATCCCTATGAAAGTACAAATCATATATATTGGGTTAGCTAACATTATGCTTATAGATCATCTAATTTTCTAAGGTTCAGATTTCCCTTCTTGTCTGTGGTCCAGATTAAATTGACTGTTCCAGGTGCCATGACCTCTGTCTCCTTTAAGTCTTAAACATTTCTGTCCTGTAAACACATTTATAGGGAATTACTCTGCATGGTCCAGAAATATGTGGTTGTTGTCCAACCTCAAGTCTGATTTAATAGCTTCTTCTAAGGGAGAAGCTCTATTTGATCTTTGTCTAGTATTTAACTCATAGCATGCACTTTCAATAGCCATTTTCAAGGGGTATTTTTGAGTGATAATAACTTGATTTTAAGCAGTCCATTATATCTTTCTATGTTGCCAGCTGAAGTTGTGTTATATGCTAAATGGAAGACCCACTATATATCTAGTAGTCTGGAACCACCTCTGAACTTTAGAACCTGTAAAGTGTGTTGCTTGATCTGACTCAATAATTATTGGGCAGCCATATCAGGTTATCCAACACCCAACTGTGTATTTTGTTGCCAAGTGGTGTGGTTTATGACTTTCTCTGGGTAATTTAAGCCCTGTGCTTAAAGGGTGCAGGCATATAGGCTCCTGTGAATATTCAGGGGTCTAATGAAATCTATTTGTAGTTTATAATTAAATTGTTTAGGAGACCATGTTACAGATTGGCCTTCATGTCTGGATATAGTTTTAAGTGCTAGACAAAGTGGCAGTCTCTAATTGCATATATACAGGCTTTCCAGGTTCCTTCTTTTTTTTTTTTTTTTTTTTTTTTGGTTTTTCGAGACAGGGTTTCTCTGTGTAGCTTTGCGCCTTTCCTGGAACTCGCTTGGGAGACCAGGCTGGCCTCGAACTCACAGAGATCTGCCTGCCTCTGCCTCCCGAGTGCTGGGATTAAAGGCGTGTGCCACCACCGCCCGGCTCCAGGTTCCTTCTATAAAACCACTGGAACAAAGCATGTGTGCCTGCATGCCCCAGTGTTTTATGTGATCTTAGGATTTCTTCTTTACTAATTATGCTAACGTTTTCAGGTTTCTTAATTTTCCAGTCTGGGTTTTGTTTTGTTTTTTAATAGTCATTCTCATAGGGTTGTTCTGATTTAATTCAGTTCTCCACTTCACCTCATTTTTCAGTGTTGGGGTAAACTTCCAAGTTTACAAACTGTGTAATGTACTGGCCTTGATAATTTATTCTGAATTTGTTCCCTAGCAAGTTTTAGTATTCTCGTCTTAATTGAACATGATGCCAATTTGTCTGCTATTTCAGTATTTTTAAATGCCTCTTTAGTCTTGCCTGTGTGCGTGTTTACATGAGTTACGTAAATCTTGATGTCTTTGCTATGCATTGCTATTTCCATCCACGCCTCCCTTGACCAAATGTCTGTCATTTATCTGCTAGTTCGTGGTTTTCCATTTTGATGACCGTATAGCTGTGCCATTGCACACTCACCATGAATCAGAGAAGATGCAGATTTTCCTTTTGCCTTCCTTAGCTATTTGTGTTATAGCTTGCTGTGATGATATTTTATTTGTGCACCACAATAAAACTTATCTGGAGATCAGAGAACAGAGCCAGCCAGCAAATTAGACACAGAGGTCAGGCTTGGTGACACACACTTTTAATCCTATCATTCAGGAGGCAGAGAGCCATCTCGATCTCTGTGAGTTCAAGCCCACACTGGGAACAGAGCCAGGTGTGGTGCCACACACCTTTAATCTCAGCACTTGAGATCTTTACTTGGGAAGGACACACGCCTTTAATTCCAGGAAGTAATATGGCAGGAAGCAGAAAGGTATATAAGGCATGAGGACCAGGAACTAGAGGCTTTTAAGCAGTTCAGCTAAGATCTTTCAGGTGAGGACTGAGAGGCTTTTAGTCTGAGAAAACAGGAACTTGCTCTCTTCAGACTTTCTGGAGGCTGAGGATTTCGTCTGAGGATTCGTGGAAACAGGATCAGCTGAGGAGTTGGCAAGGTGAGGTTGGCTGTGGTTTGTTCTGCTTCTCTGATCTTTCAGCATTTACCCCAATATCTGCCTCCAGGTTTTTATTAATAAGACCTTTTGAGATTCATGTTACAACTAGCAGTGTTGCTATTACTTCAGCTTGTTGTGCTGATTTGGTGATTCCTTCTTCAGTACTAGCCATTACCTCCCCTGGTCTGTAAGCTGCTGATTTCCACTGAGTTTTGGTTCCATCAGTGGTTCATGAGCCATCAGTAAACCATTTGTTAGCCAAATGCTGTGACCATTCTATTGGTCCCCACAGTCCAATAGGGTGCTCTTTTGGGTGAGTGGTGAGCATTTTAGGGATGGGGACTGTAGGCAACTGAGCTATTTCCTCATTGTGGGAAGGCACAGAGCCCTTTGCTTCCACATCCTGGTCATGAAGGAATTCAGATAGGTACCATTTCCACTGGGATACCTTTCCTTTCATGGCTAAGCCCACAAAGGACTCTGCCTTTGAGCTGATCCAATCTATCATTGAGCAAATATCTAAATGCCTGTTGTTCTCAAAGGTTCAGTATCTTTACCAGGCACCATTTACATTAAAGAAAGGGTCACAAGTTCCTCCTGCTGAGGATAAGGAAAATGACTACTTTTAGCAAGAAAATACTTTCCTCAAGCCCCTGAGGGAATGGAGACCCTTATCTAAATGCCAGACCTTGGGAAAAGGACTTCTTGGGGACCAGACACTCCAGTACAATTTAAGAGCAATTTCTGGGGCTGGAGAGATGGCTCAGCAGTTAAGAGAAGGGACTGCTCTTCTAGAGGACCTGGGTTCAATTTCCAGCACCCATATGGCAGTCCACAACTGTCTGTAATTCCAGTTCCAAGGGACCTGAAACTCATGACAAAACACCAATGCACATGAAATAAAAATAAATAAATTTAAGAAAGAGCAATTTTCATTTCTACAGGGGCATGATGCAGCATAAGCACTGAGCTATTCCCTAATTGTGTTCCTTTGTGTCCTAGTCTTATTATATGGGCCTGTCCCCCCCATAAGCTAGTGTTTTCTATTTAAAAAGATATTTCAGCTTTAAATCAAACCAAGTTTCTCTAAGGAGAAGCCATCTTCCCCCTTCTTAGGATAAAGCTTCTTTATTACATTTTTAACAAGGTGAGCTGGAAATTGGTACAGAATTTAATATACTAATATTTGTATTTTAAGAATTTGATTAATAAGTATTTCTGGTCTAGTGAAAATAAAAATAGTTTTTTTTTTTAATAAAAAATGTATGCATTAAAACAACACGGAGAGAACTGCATTCTTTAAATCTTCTGAGGCGAGTTAAAACAAACAGGAAATATTTTATGATCAGCAGTCTCGGGTTGAAATACAAGCAGTCTGATTTTTTTTTTGTTTTGATTTTTGTTGACACAGGGTCTCTCATTGTAGTAGCCTTCCCTAGTCTTGATTCTCCTGCCTCAGTGTCCCTAGTATTTCCCATCCAAGAACCAGAGTGATCTAGTGAAAGTGTTGCTCAGCTCACGCTACTGTGAGCTTTAAAAGTTCTTCAGTGACTTCAGATTCTTAGTCCTAAGTTTTGATTACTTTGTTAGGATAATTTGCATGCGGGTCTAAGGTTCTGACTCAGGTGGTTTTGCATGTCTATCCTTAAAGCATGAAGCATGTGTAGATGTGCCTGCTCTCCTAGAGCCTAGTGCAGCCCAACATAACTCTCATTCAGTTCCACAGACTACAGCTGTGTAGATTGCTTCTGGGCTTTAGTATTTGCATACACATGTACAGGTGTCTTGGTGATCATATGTACATAAATACAAATATCCTTAATGTTATCAAAATCAAGCTGTTTTATAATTGTTACTTATGACATAATTTTGCTGATATTGTCCTCTCTAATCACATTGTTCTATAGATCATTGGGTAGATACTTAAATATTTTTTTTTGAGAAAATGAGTTCAGTTTCTCTGTGTTAATTAAAAGTGGAAATATTTGTTTCTGATGTGCAGTGAAATTAAGTGTACCACATTTGCTTCTCACTTTGCTCATAAAATCTAAGGTCTCTGGGATAATGTGCATTTTAATGTTTGGTCATTAGTTAATTAGAACCATTATAGGAAATGTATAAATAATATATTCAATTTATTATTTTAACTCATAAGGCTCTCGAGCTACTGTTTTTCATAGGTACATATTGTTGCTGCTCTGTATTTTTATAATACAAAACATAAAAAGTAGTGATAATGCAATTTCTCATATTTTTAGCAAAGTATATACCTAGACCATCATTATAAAAACACAGCCCCAGAACTAAGAATAAAATAAAATTTTATATTTTATTTAGTTTAGTTTGCCTTTGAGAATACTTAGGGGACTTGAAAAGGTGGTAGCATATTTCGATAGTTCTTAAAATGACAACACCAACGTGCTTCATGGGTCCATTTTCTTGGAATAACTTTTTCCAACCCTTTACCCTGAGGAAATGCCTATCCTTGGTGTTGCAGTGTGTTTCTTATATGGAGCAGAGGGATGGAGCCAGTTTTCACATCCATTCTGTTGGTCTGTTTCTTCTTATTGGGTAATTGAGACCATTTTTTGGGGTGTGTGTGTGTGTGTGTGTGTGTGTGTGTGTGTGTGTGTTACAAAGTCTCTTTTGGCTTTGCTGGTGTGAGATTATTTCCTGTGTTTTCATGGATGTAGTTACCCTCATAGGTTGGAATTTTTCTTCTAAAAAGCACCTTCTGTAGGGCTGGATTTGTAGATAGATACTGTTTAAATTTGATTTACCATAGAATATCTTATTTTCTCCATCTGCGGTAATTGAAACTTTTGCTGGGTATAGTAGTAGTCTGGGTTGATATCTGTGGTCTCTTAAAGTCTGCAGCACGTGTGTCCAGGCCCTTCAGGCTTTGAGTCTCCATTAAAAAGTTGGATGTAATTCTAATAGTTCTTCCTTTATGTGTTACTTGGTGTTTTTCCCTTGCAGCTTTTTTTTTTTTTTTTTTTTTTTTTTTTTTTTTTTGAGACAGGGTTTCTCTGTGTAGTTTTGGTGCCTGTCCTGTATCTCATTCTGTAGACCAGGCTGTGCTAGGATTAAAGGCATGAACAACCACTGCACAGCCCCTTGCAGCTTTTAATGTTTCTTTGTTCTGTGTGTTTAGTGTTTTGATTATTTTGCAGGGAGGGGAGGAGACTTTTTTTGTCTGGTGCAATCTATTTGGTGTTCTGTATGCTTCTTTTACTTTGATAAGCCTCTCCTTTGGGTTAGGGATATTTTCTTCTCCTATTTTGTTGAAAACATTCTCTGTGCCTTTGACCTGAGTTTATCCTTTTTCCTCTATTCTTTATTAATCTTACATTTGTTCTTGTGTAATAGCCTAGATTTCCTGGATGTTTTGTGTCAGGAATTTTTTTTCTTAGATTTAATATTTTCTTTGACCAATATATCCATTCCTTCTATCTTTTTTTTTTTTTTTTTTTTTTTTTTTTTGGTTTTTCGAGACAGGGTTTCTCTGTGTAGCTTTGCGCCTTTCCTGGAACTCACTCTGTAGTCCAGGCTGGCCTCGAACTCACAGAGATCCGCCTGCCTCTGCCTCCCGAGTGCTGGGATTAAAGGCGTGCACCACCACCGCCCGGCCTATCTTATCTTGAATGCCTGATATTCTTTCTTCCATCTCTTGTATTCTTTTGTTGAAGCTTGCCTCCATAGTTCTCGTTTGCATTCCTAAACTTTTCATTTCCAGAATTCCCTCAGTTTGTATTTTCTGTATTGCTTCTATTTCCATTTTTAGGTCTTGAACAATTTTATTCATTTCTTTCAACTGTTTGTTTCCTTTTTCTTGGCTTTATTTAAAGGATTTATTCATCTTCTTCAATTGTTTGTGTTTTCCTGGATTTCTTTAAGGGATTTATTCATTTCCTCTTTAAGGACTTCTACCATCTTCATGTAGTTGGTTTTAAGGTCTTTTTCTTGTGCTTCAGTTATGTTGGAATATTCAGAGACTGCTGTGGTAGGATAGCTGGGCTCTGGTGGAGGGAGACATATTGCCCTGGCTCTTATCAGTTATGTTCTTACGCTGGTAGCGTGCATCTGGGTTTGGGATGATTATAGTTCTAGGTGATGATTTTTGGGTTTGCCTTAGTTACATGCGTGATACATTCTTTGGTTTTCATTTCCCTTCTGGATTTTGCAAGCGTGTGATGGCTATGTGTTGCCTGACTTACTTGCATGCTCAGCTGGTGTGTTCACAAGGAATGCCTGTTGGTGTTGGTGGCTGGGCTGCAGCAATGAGTGTGGGGAGGGAGGTGTAGAGAGAGGAGGGTCTGTGGAATCCAGATGAGAGGTGGGTAGAGGGGAAGGGAGGCTTCAGCTGGTAATCTGTTGCACCACTAGGGATCAACCTCAGGGGTTAGGGTCTTGGGGAACAGAGTGCATGTCTGCCTTTTATGTCCTTTCTGCCTCATCTTTCACAATGGTCTTTGAGACTTAGGAGGGGATTGAGCTATATATGTTGCTTTAAAACTGAGCATTCCCCAGTCATTTACCCTCTGCACCTTGACCAGTTATGTACCACCATGTTAATCACAATCTAATTCAATTAGAAACATCTAAGTTGAGGGGTGGGAGGTCCATTTATCTATGGATAGAATGATCAGTTCTTTTAAGTCAATTTAATTCTATGTCCACTAGCAGCATGATTATAATACACTTTTTCCTAAAGCCCATGACCTGTCGATCCTTAGGTTCTTAGTCTAACAATAGTACCAGGCATGTGTTTCATCCTGTGGAGAGGAACTTAGATTGTCAGGAAGTGGTTGTTTACTCTCATGATATTTGTGCTACTATTGTAGTTGTGGGCAGGTCTTGCAAGGTCGGTCTTTACTGTAGCTTGAAGTGTTTGTAGTTGGGCATGACTGATGATTACTTGGCTCCTCCACTTCTTGCATAGCACCTTCCACCACTATGAAAGCAAGTCAGTAGGGATAAAGCTTCTTCTTACCATGTTGATTTTGCCATGCTCCAGGACTCAAGCATATGATGTCTTCATCAATAGGGTCTTATCATCAAGTTCTTGAGGATAACCAAGCGCTATAGCAATACAGTGCAACATTTGAGGGATTTTTTGGGGACCCAGTTGCCAAGAACCCTGAAAGAAGTAACTTACACATGGCACAGAGTTTTCATTTGTTTCCCTCTGGTGTCCAGTAGGGGCATTGTTGATCTGTTTCCAAGTAACTCCATTTTAATTCTGTCTCTGTCTGTTTCTCTCTCTCTCCTGTGTGTGTTTGTGTTTGTGTGAGTGTATGTTAGTGACTAATTAAAGTGTAGTAAATTTCCATGTCTTTTTTAAAATGTCTTTTATTTTATTTATCCTTTTCCCTTCTCACTTCTGAATCTACCTCCATCAGAGTTTAATACTCCTTGGAGCATTCTTTTTATCTGTGTATTCTATCTCTTCTCTTTCCTTAGTGATTCCCATGGCATTTTATTAATTTCATGAACTCTATTGGTATTATAATTGAAACACATACCTGAAGTTGTTTTTGTTGTTGTTATTTTGTTTGTTTGTTTTGTTTTTTGAGACCAAGTTTCTCTGTGTTGTTTTGCTGCCTGTCCTGGATCTTGCTCTGTAGACCAGGGTGGCCTCGAACTCACAGAGCTTTGCCTGTCTCTTCCTCCTGAGTGCTAGGATTAAAGGTGTGCACCACCACGCCCGGCACATATCTGAAGATTTAACACTAGCCTCCACAGTGACAGAAAACATGGGATGTTTACTTCCCTTTCTCTGGGTTGCCTTTCTCAAAATACCAGTTTCCAGCTCCTTCTGTTGTGTTGTGTATTCCTAAGTTTCACTATTCATTCATCAGTTGATGCAAATCTAGGTTGTTACCATTTCCTGGCTACTGTAAATATAATCACAATGAACATAGATTAATAGATGTCTCTAGAATAAGATATGGACTCCCATATGTATATGAGCGGTACTGCTGGGTCGTATGGTGTATCGAGAGTTAGCTTTTTCAGAAATCTCCATACTGATTTTTAAAATGGTCACACCAGTTTCCATCCCCTTAAGCAGTAAAATGGAGTTCCCTTTTCCAAAAATCAATGCCAGAACTTGTCTTTATTTATGTTTTTTAATTTTAACCATTGTAACTGGGGTGAGATGAAATCAAGAGAAAAGTTGTAAGTTGCATTTCCCCAATACCTAAGTATGTTGAACACTTTTAAGTGTATGTCAGCCATTTGTATTTCATTTTCTGAGAATTCTTTATTCAGCTCTATGTCCCATGATTAACATTTAAAATTCTACTTTAAGTATGGTTTTGTGAGGGACAGCCACACTTAAGAATATATATGAGTATTTACTAAAAACATGTATTGTGCAATATAGTATACTTTAAATCAAGGTCAGCTGGGGTTCCAAATGAGACTCTGTCTCAAAGCAGGAAAACAAATCAAACTTATATACAACTTTTTAAATGTTTAGGGTTTTTTTTTTTTTTTTTGAGACGAGTCTTACTTTAGTTGACTATGTCAACCAGCATGCCCTTGAATTCATGGATATCAGCCTGCCTTTGCCTCTCAATGGCTGGGATTATTGGTTTGTGCTGGCATGCTCAGCAATATTCATTTTTGAAAATGATTGTATGGGCACCAGTCGCAGATCCCTGAAATGACTTTAACAGGTATTATATTGTCCTAATTTTCTAGTGTTTCTTTTCCTGTATGTTACTTCATTTTGTTCTTATTTTCTAGGGTGTGTGTGTGTGTGTGTGTATGTGTGTGTGTGTGTGTGTGTGTATTGACTTTGTAGCACAGGTTTTAAAACTCAGTGATCTTCCTGTCTCTCTGTGTGGAGTCCTCATGTTAAAAGAATGCAACACCTTATGCAGCTTGAAAAATAAGTTTTATGGTGCAAGCTATCTCGCTATTTATTTATTTATTTATTTATTTATTTATTTATTTATTTTACAAATTGAATTTTAGTTATTATTTTATGTGTATGTGTATTTTCCTGTATGTGTGTCTTTATACCCATTCATGCATTGTGATCATGGAGGAGGCTAGGAGGTGGTGTCTGAACCTCTGGGCCTAGAGTTACAGATAGTAGTGAGTACTACAGATAGAGTACAGATAGTAGTGTACTGGGAATGGAACCTGGGTGCTCTGCAAGACTCTTTAGTGCTCTTAACTGCTAATGTGTTTTTCATCCCAAATTTTCTGTTCTTGATAATGTTTCCTATTCAAGACAGCCTAGTCAGGGGGTAAGACACCTGTTGTTTATTAAAAAGTGGGATTCTCCTTGAGGTGAGAGAATTAGTCTCAGATAGGGATGGGCTCCCTAATTGTTTATCCAATACAATGTTGTCAGCCCTTAATCCATATACCTACAACCAACAAAGATGGACTCAGAAGGTTGCATTCACATGTTTCAAGATACTTATTCACACAGGAAGAAGTTAGAAGAAAAGTGTTTTGGAAGGGATGGATGGAGGACAACAAAGGGGGAAAGTAGTATAATATCTTTTTATTATAAATGTATAGAAATAAAGTTTAGATAAAAAGAGGGCCTAGAGAGCTCACTGAGCTATGCAGAGCACTGGGTGTTGTTGCAGAGGACTCAGGTTCCGTTCGCAGAACCCACATGGTAGGTAACCATTTGTTGTCACTCCCCTTCAGGGCATCTGCCGCCGTATTCTGGCCTCTGTATGTAACATGTACAGACACATGCAGGCAAAACACATGATAACTAAAATAACTAAAGATTAAAAAAAGAATAGAATGGAATTCTCTAGAGTGATGTCACAGCCCTGAGCCAGACAGCAGCCAGGCTAATTAAAATGAACTCCTGCTGGTCTGCATGAAAGCAGCTATGGCCTTCATCAGAGCCAGCCTTCTCATTGGTAAAAGCAGCCTTATTCTGAGGTTACAATAGCTCAGCATAGCCATCCAACTAAAAAGAGCAATCACAGTGCTGCTAGGTGATTTTCCTTGATGTTTTCTATATCTGTGTTCTCTGTCCTTCGTATTTGTGAGAATTATGGCATCAGTACATCTGTCTTTTAAAAGCAGTCTAATTTCACAATGTCATTTACTTGATTTTCTGATAATATCTTGTGGTATAAGATAAACATGCCAGAGGCATTTCTTTCTATCATTTTCATAATTTTTATTTGTTCCTGTATGACTTTGAGAAAAGGTCTCTGCTTTTACTTTGTTACCATGTTCAGAAGTGGATTGTTCATTGAAACTGCTTAGGAATAGGTAGAACTCTACATGAACATGTTCAGACTCCCTAAGCAAAATCCCCATGCTCTGCTTGCCTCCTGCAGGTAAGAACTCTCTCTCAGTTCTTCTGTCTTGGCTGTTGTGATGACTATTCTTGGTCGTCAAACTGACTACCACTGGGATTAACTAAAACCCAAAGAATTGGATACATCTCTGAGGGATTTTTCTTAATTAAAGCATTTGAAATAGGAAGACTCCTCATTAATCTGGATATTTTGAGGCTGTAAGATCCACCTGGTAAGGGCCAGCCTACATATATAAAGAATATTGAAGAAGGAAGCACTTTCCCTTTGCTTGCTTGCTCTAGCTGTGTTTGGAACTTCATTTCTTTCCTGTCATTAGAACCTACTTCTCAGGATTTCTTGTATATACTGAAGACCAATTGAGAATAATTGAGAATAAAACAGGACTGGAGAGATGGCTCAGCTGTTAAAGGCTAGGCTCACAACCAAAAATATAAGAGGATAAAACAGACCTTCTCTAAAACCAGGAATATGCTTGGGAGATCTGGTAATGATCTGGGGCCAGGGCCTTTGTGGAGGAGTTGCTTCAGATCCTGAGAACCCAATTCTTTCCACCACATGGGGCTATGGTTGTCAGTCCCAAGGGTGCTTTGGGTTTGATCTGTAGTGTTCTTGGGATTCTCTGTGTTTCACTTGTGCAACATTGTTTTCTTAGCCTTCTCCTGAGTTTGTCCCATTATATGACAGTTTCTGCTGACTTCATAGAAGTTCCACATTTCCTTCCATTTTCCCCTGGATGTGGTATACAAGATGCTATTCTTCTTAAGACCTTACTTGGCATGAGACATAGCTTGTGCACGACTTCCCCAACCCTGCTTTTGTCTTTTCTACCTTCTGTTTTTCCTATCTTTCTCATCTTCTGGCTCCTGTACCTCACAATTTTGTCACTGGTGTACTTAAGAAACAATTCTGGGAGTATCTTTGCTGTGTGTGTCTCCCATCTGCCTGTGTGGCTAGACTTGCAGTCTCCTTTCCCTATTTAAATTGTTCAGAGTGCAACTTGGAGTCTAAATCTAAAAGAAAGATGACAGCATACCTAGAATACAAAATCTGTTCTAGGTTGGTTCCTCTTTGAGCATTAGCCAAAGCTTAATGCATGCTATAATTAAAAACTTTTTTTATTAATCTTTTAATTGTGTGTAGCATGATTTCTCCCTTGGAAGTCATATTAATTGTAGAACAGCTACACTTCCAGCTTTTTAGAAAAATGTTTCAGAGATAGGCTTTCCTGTGTTGACTCAGGTGGACTTGATCCCAGTCTGTTGTTCCCCAGGGCAATTACCTTGCTATCCTCTTGATTAAACCACTAAATTCTTAAATTTAATGGCTGTATCCTCACAGAGTTTAAAATTATCTATTTCAATCATGTAGTTAGCTATCCATTTGACAGTGGTTGAGATTAGCAATGTGGAGTCAGGCAATCAATTTTAGATGACCTGTCAGTGTCCTGACTTGTCATTTCCTAGAATCCAGAGATAAGGGCATTCATGAATCTGGATAGAGGACTGATCTTATCATGAAACCAAATTGCTGTAGTTACAGTAGTTCAACCAGAATAGAAGATCTGGGTAAAATGGTATGGCCCTGCCTAAGTGGACTATTTTCCTGGTTTAAGATGTTCAGCCTGAGAGAAAAGGTGTGAGTACTCCTTGGTGTTCTCCTATACAAATCCCTAATCTCTAGATCACATGGCCATAAAGCCTGTTTGAACTTTTCAAAATAATTCTTTGAGATTATAACTACATCATGTCTACAGACTCTTTCCTGCTTGCAAATCCTACCATTGACCCCTCGCTGTTTTCTAATTTGTGGCCTCTTTTTCCTTTAAAAACAGTAGCAGCAGTTGCCATTTAACATATGTTTGGTTGTAGGAGTTCCTGGCTAAGAAGCAAAGGGTTGAATGCACTGGACATTGAGTGTGTGATGGAATGTTCACACAAAGGACCATGTGTCTTGGAAGAGGAACAGGAAGTGCTCTGGGAGACTGGAAGAATGTCTGCTAAAATACTAGAGACCTGTCTCCTGGGGTGGAAGGGCAGAGCTGGGAAGACCTTTGCTGTCTGAGTCATTTGATCTCTGATCACCCAGTAAGGGAGGTGCTAATGTCCTGAGGCCTAGCTGGGTGGCTCTAGCTAATGCGGAACCCTTGGAAGGCTTAGTAATCAAGAGTACCAGTGGTGAGTAGCTCTAAGATTCTTTCTAGGGATCATCTCTAATGGAGCTGTAGGGAATTGTGATGGATTCCACAAGCCATGCCTTTGTGAGAATGAGGGTCACTCTCTTCACTGTCACAGAGCAGGAGGAACAGTTCCTCTGAACTGCAGAGGTTTCTCAGGTATGCATGGTGTTGGGTAGGTGGAAGAGGCAGATTCTATATCTTGTGCCATAGTCCACACATAGGAAATTGAAATTTTAATTATTCTTCTACATTGTTTTCTGTGTGGACATCAGTGGGGCTAAAACAACAAGGGGACATGACAGTTTACAGAGCCATAGCAGATTACCTTGATTTGCAGAGAGAGCTCTAGAGCATGGAGCCTGTCAGGAAGAAATATCTGTAGCTGGGGGTTCAGAAACATAACAGTTTACAGGTCATTTTGAGATATTTTTGTGGGAGTTGTAAAGTCTGTGTTTAATTTCTAAACACATAAAATCATAGATAGTTGGGTAACATTGGCCAAGAGTGATTAAGCAAAGTGATTCCTAGTCCCATGAAGTAACTTCATAGAGAACCTGCTACAACTCTGGTCTAAGCTTGGCAGGACCCATCCCAATTAAGAAGCCAAATTTTGGGGGGTCACCCATGTTGTACTGGTTCTAGAAACATGAAAGATGCAAAATTTAAAGGTCATGGATTCTTCCACTCTGGTTCCAGTTAAACCCTGTTGCACCCATCTTGTTTTGCAGAGTCAGAAACCCAGTGAGGAGACTGTGAGAGTTCATTGCATGAAGTTATGAAGATGAAGCCTGTGTTGTATTTTGAGACCATTGGATGTTGAGAGACCCAAGCTATAAGACATCTGCCATGGACCCCTGCATACAAGTAGTGGAAATAGCAAAGGAGAGACATGTATATAAAGTTGCATGGATAGAGGTATCTGAGCCCTTTGAGAATTAAGCCCCACATGTCTGAGACAGAGCTACATAATTTGATGGTTTCCCTTCTGAGTTTTAGTCTTGCCTTGCCACAATCTTCCCTCATTGTGTCCACATTCCTCTCTTTGTTAATTTATTCGTCTCTCATATAGTCCTTCCTGACTTTAGTTCCCCTCCTTCTGCACCCCCCAGTCCCCTCCTCTGCTCCCTTCTTTCCCAGATCCCCTCCTCCCCTGTTTCCCTTCATAAAAGTGCAGATCTCCCTGGAATATCAAGGAAATTTGGCAAGTTACAGTGAGTCTAGGCACAAGGCTTCATATCGAGGCTGAATGAGGCAACCCAGAAGGAGGAAAAGGTTCCCAAGAGTAGGCAAAAGAGTGCATACTCCCCAACTGTTAGGAGTCCTACAAAGATACCAATTATTCAACCATAATACATATGCAGAGAACCTGGTGCAGACCCATGTAGGATCCATGAATGCTGCTTCTGTCTCTGTGATCCCCTATGAACCCAGCTTATTTGATTCTATGGGCTGTCTTCTCTTGTCCTCATTTAGGTTAGGAAATTTTTTTTTCTATGATTTTTTTTTTTTTTTGAAAATATTTTATGGGCCTAAGTACTGGGATTCTTTTTCTATTCCTTTTGTTCCTAGGTTTGATCTTCTCATAGTGTTCCAGAATACCTGGATGTTATGTTTCAGGTTAGATTTAAAATTTTCTTTGACCAATATGTCCATTTCTTCTATCATATCTTCAATGCCAGAGATTGTCTCTTTCTTTGCTTCTATTCTTGTTTACTC
>CABHPP010120022.1:13050-62041 GCA_902168425.1 Peromyscus attwateri | reverse complement strand
TGTCTGTCTGTCTGTCTGTCTCCAGATGTGCAGGTGCCTGTTGATGCTAGATGAGGGCATTAGAGCTGGAGTTACAGGTGGTTACACCAGACACAGGTGTTGGGAACTGAACTCTGGTCCTCTGGAAGAGTAGGAAGTGCTCTTATTGGTCCAGGTTCCCAGATAATGTTTTTATGTTTAAACTTGTGGGCTGGCAGCTCAGTGATAAGCATGAGGCCATAGGTTCAGTCTCTGGTACTACCACAAACAAATAAAAAAAAAAATTGATTATGTTGTGGGTAAAAACTGTGTTCCCTTCTTAAACACAGATCGGCAAACCTTTTTATCTCATTGTGTACCAGTGTAAGAAGTGGATGTGGTGTTGTCGGTCTTTAGTCCTAGGCAGAGACAGGCAGATCTCTGAGTTCCAGGCCAGCTAGGGCTACATAGTGAGACCCTGTTTTTGTTTTTGTCTTTTTAACAAAAAAGTAAACAGAACTTTGCTGTATAGTAACTGTTGTCAAGGACCTAGTAATAATAGAGAAAATAGAATGTAAAAACATTAACATTTAATTGCTTTCTGTTTTCAGGACTTCAAGGTTAGAATTCATTTTTATAGTGACCTCTTTGTTCTCAAGGCAGTTCCAACCTTACTGTGATAAACATTATATTGAAAGATTATAGGCTGTGAATTTCTTTTTGCTACAATAACCACTGCAAGCCTTTTTTGGTTCCTGGTTTTGATTTTTGAGATAATATCTACACAGCCTAGGCTCCTTTTTAACTACATCTCCTGTATTTGCATCCCATGTACTGGGATTACAAGGCTTGGGCTACTGTACTCCAAAGCTTACTGATGTTAAATAACAGAACTCACCTTAAATACTATGATTAGAAGCTGGATGGGTCTCACCAAGCTAAGTACAAGGTATTCAGGCAGACTTCCTTTCTGAAAGGTCTAGGAGACAACCCATTTTTCATTTATTTAGATTATAGGACTAACGACCCTATTTCTTTGCTGGTGATTTTTGCTTTTAGGGTGTGTTCACTTCCCTTGACTTGTAACCCCATCTTTAAAGCAGCAAGCAGCATATTGTACCCCATCTTATGAGATGCCTGAACCTCTCCTGACGCAGGAGAGGTTCTCTATAATGTGCTCTACTGCGTTCTCTCTGACTTGGTTTTTCAAGACAGGGTTTCTCTGTGTAACAGTCCTGGCTGTCCTGGAACTTGCTTTGTAGACCAGGCTGGCCTCAAACTCACTGAGATATGCCTGCCTCTGCCTCCCAAAGTGCTGGGATTAAAGGCCTGCGCCACCACCACCCAACTCTTTCTGACATTTTCCTCTTCCTCTCCTTTTGTTTTTTATGTAGATAGAGTCTTTACTCAAGCTGGCCTGACTTGCTCTGTTAAGGTCTTATATAATTACATTGAATCACCAGATGGAGTATTGTATCAGCATTATTAGGTCACTAATTAGCACCCTCCTTCCTTGTAACCTATATTACCATGTAAAGTTGATTTCCAGAAGTTAGACATCACAGATAAGAGTGTGGGCATCTTGAGGAGGAGAGAAAGTTTTGTCTGCTTCATCTTTGTGGAATAACATCTGGAATGTTCTGTTTTCATTGTTTTAAAATAATAGCCTCATTTAGCTTTTTATTACTTGCAAGAGTACCTTGAAAACCAGGCAATGCTTTCAGGGGTCTTTTATAAAATGCTTCTTGGCACTTTTAATTAATTTCTCTTCCCCACCCCCCAGCATTGCAGGTTTCCTTAGTATTTTCCAGAGAGTTTGGTTTGCTCGTATTTGTCCGGAAGTCGCTTAGCATTGATGAAGTGAGTGCAAAACTTTCATTTCATTTTGTTTCTTCTATCTTCCTCTTTGTTTGAGTGGCTTATTCTTACCCATGTTTTCTATTCATTTCTTATAGTTTCGTGATTGTAGAGAAGAAGCCCTAAAATTTTTGTGTGTTTTCTTAGAGAAAATTGACCAGAAGGTCATGCATTATTCTCTTGATATCAAGGTAAGGAAAAGGAAAAATCAAAACTCATACATGCCAGCTCCAATTTTAACTTGCGATTTAAAGAACTTAGGCTATTATTTATTTATGCTTTTTTTATTGGTGTTTACTCATTTCAGCTTGATTGTGTTAGGAAGTTTCAGTCATAGTAGTTGATATCTATAAAATGTGTCTTCAATATATAGCTTGTTTTTTTTACTTCTACCAAAATCTTTTGGAGAGTTTTCCTATTTGGTACTGAGGATAGAACCCAGTGTCTTGATCATGCCAGGCAGGCCCTCTACTATTGAATTTCTTTTCTAGCCCTTTCTTTGAGTTCCTTTGGCTATTTTTAAATTTTTTTAACACTGTATTTTTATTTATTTTATGTATATGAATGTTTTGCCTATCTGTATATTATGTGTACCATGAATGTGCACGTACCCTCAGAGGCCAAAAGAGGGTATTGGATCCCTTGGAACTGGAGTTACAGAAGTTGTGAATCACCATGTGAGTGCTGGAAACCAAACCTGAGTCCTCTGTGAAGGCAGCAGTACTCTTACCAGCTGAACCATCATCTCTCCAGCCCCCTTTGCACATGTTCTTATGCTTTTTTGCTCTCTCTTGCTTTCTTTCATATCAGTGTGTTGTCTGAGCTACTCAAACTCCTGTGCTCAGGTGATTCCTCCACCTTAGCCTGTGAGTAGCTGGACCTATAGCTTGTTTCATGATGTATAGCAACAAGTAGGAAATGTATGTAGAAACAAATGATGCACTTTTGTTTTTTAATTTTTTCAAATTTTAGTGAGGCATCATATATTTGTGTTTTTAACATAGCAACCATAGTGTATTGATGTTGTAGAATATTAAGGTGTGTTGCTTTTGTTTATGCTCTAGAACATTTGTTTAAGGATGCAAAAATGTGTTACATTTGTTTGATTAAATAAAATTTACCTGCAGTCAGGAGACTGAGTCAGCAAGTAGCTGACAGGAAGTGGTAGGGAGGAGCCAGGGGGAGAAGGGCTTTTAAGTGGGGGCTGGTTGAAGGGTTTTTGGGAGCAAGGAGAGGAGGTGTGAGACTTGGTATTCAGCCTCTCTGAGGCACAGAATTCCACATCAACCTTTGAATCTTGAGTTATTTAGAGGGACAGAGATTTAGATATGTTCCCTTGGTAGCTTTGAAAGAGTCGGTGCCTCAGGGAACAGAATCACCACAGGCTGGGCATTTGCAGCCCAACCACAGTTGCTGATTAGAACAGCTATGGCTTAAAAGACAGCAGCACCAGTTATTAAGAAAGACAACATATTGAGTTGGAGATTTCAGTAACTTTTATTTTTACTTATTTATTTAGTTTTGGTTTTTCAAGACATGGTTTCTCTGTGTAGCACTGGCTGTTCCAGAACTCACTATGTAGACCAGGCTGGCCTCAAACTCTCAAGTGCTGGGATTAAAGACGTGCACCACAACTGCTGAGCCTAGTTTTCAGTAATTTTTAATCTGTACATTTATATATTCTATTATGCTTTTAATGGTTAATTTATAAATTTTATTATGTTACACATTGATATTACCTCTCATAGATAAGAGTTTTACCTATTAATAAGTCTTTGTTCTTAAGTTATATTGGTGATTTTTGTCTCATTTTGAATTATGTATTTCCTTTTAAATCCTAGAATACTTGTACCAGTGTTTATACAAAAGATAGAACTGCTAAGTGTAAAATTTCAGCCCTGGACCTTCTGATTAAGGTAATTTTATATTTCTAAGTAATTTGTTTTTATGTTAAGTATGTAACATAAAACTGGAAATTTGAGTTTTGTTTAGGGGAGGACTGAGTTGTGATTATATAAATGACATGTAGATTCTGTAGCCACCATCTGGTAGCACAGTGATGTTTTGTTCTTATATTTACCAGAGTAATAAGAGAAGAATTTGAAGTTGTAAGGGAAGTGAAGAGAAAATTAGCTAAGGATTTTCTGCCTTTGGTCAGATCTCATGCTATTAGGCGTGCCCAAGAGCACCTCCTTGTTTCATGTGGGTTGTTCTTGAATCCTTAGCGGTGAGCACTGTCACTTTTAGTCTGTCTCCTTTGCATTTCTGGTTTACAGTTACTTTGGACTTGATTGCCTCTGAAGTAGGAGTTCTAACCATGTTTTTCTTCTCTGGGGAAGTTAAAACTAAGTTTAGGCCGTCTTTCCCTTGTGTCTCCTGCTGATCACTCAAGCCCCAGGTTCCCAGATTTCAGAGTAGGTGTCATTCCGGAGAGACCAGAACAAATCAGCTGGAGGCCAGGATTCCGAACCAAAGCTTTGTTGAAGTAGAGGATGTCTTTTGTTAATTTTTCTCTTTAGAAAATGCTAATTTGTGTTCTTTTAGTTACTTAAGATACTGAGAAGTTCTAGACTCATGGACGAATTTAAGATTGGAGAATTATTTAACAAATTCTATGGAGAACTTGCATCAAAAACAAAAATATCTGATACAGGTGAGATGTTATTTTCAAGTATTTTAGCAAATTAATATTAACTAACCATTAATTTCCTCTATGAAGGTCTTTTGCTGAAAGAATAACATAATGGAAGCAAACAAAAGGATTCCTTAAAATAGAAAGCACATCAAGTATAATTTAGCTTATAGAAAGAGATAAAACTTGGGAAAGAATTTACTATAAAATTACTTTAAAAAATTTTTTAAATATTTTTGTGTATGTGCAGGTACATGTTTGAAGGTGCAGAGTACAGTTGAGAGAAGTCAGTTCTTTCCTTCTACCATGTGGGTTCAGGGACTCGAACTCAGGGGTCAGGCTTGGCAGCAAGTACCCTTACTCACTGAGCTATCTGGCTAGCCCTCAAATCATTTTGAATTGAACATCCTCTTATTTTCTTATTCATACATTTATGTTAATTTTACTTATTTAAATGTTGTTTTAGGGTTTCATTTATCTGAATTTATTTTTCAGTTTTAGAAAAAGTCTATGAGCTCCTGGGAGTATTAGGCGAAGTTCATCCTAGTGAAATGATAAATCATTCAGAAAACCTGTTCCGGGCTTTTCTGGGAGAACTTAAGACCCAGGTATAATACGCCTTATGACAGTATACCTCCATAGTCTTGATTGTTTTATTTATTTATTTATTTATTTCATTTTGTAATGTCTTCCTAAAAAAATTCCTTTTAGATGACATCATCAGTTAGAGAACCTAAGTTTCCTGTTCTAGCTGGCTGTCTAAAAGGGCTGTCTTCGCTTCTATGCAACTTCACCAAGTCCATGGAAGAAGGTATTGCCAGACTTCGTTTGCTTTTCTTTCTAGTAGTAAGACCTTGTCTCAAAAATAAGGACAAATTCTGATTTATGTTATAACCTAGATAGTAATGATATCCTAAGTGAAATAGCCAGTCAAATAACAAAACACAGTACATAGCTCCACTTAATGAGATATGTAGAGTCGGAAAGTGCAGGACAGAGCGCAGGAGTTTCCAGGGGCTGAGGAGGGGCAGGGGCTGGTTTTCAGTGAGTGCAGCCTCTCTGTTGTGGGGGATGAAAATGTTTTAGGTAAAAATGTGATGTTACACAACAGATTGAAAATATTTAATGCTACTACATTGTATCTTTTACACATTTTTAAGATGATGAATATTATGCAAATTTTTTACCTCATTAAAAATAGATATGAGGATGTCTATAGAAGGTTGTCCACCTGAGACAGGAGGGTGTGTGTGAGAGGAGATAGTAAGAGGAAGCTGCAAGGCCAGGGTCAGACCTCCCTCTGTTCCCTGGGTGGTGGCTGTCCAGACCTCTCTACACTGGGGAGTACCTGTTGCTTTTATGACTGCAGGTAGTGTTTATAGTTACTTTGTTTTTCTTGTTCTTAAAACCTATTTACTATAGTTGTTTTTGTTTCCTTTTTAATTTTTTTCACATTGACTTATAAAGAAATAGATTTTTATATGAATTTCCACACATTTTATGTTGGTTGATTCTTCCCCTTCTCCCGTCTGTGTCTCTCTCCCCTTCTCCCACTGTGCACTCTCCTCCTCCTCTTCCTTCTTCTGTAAATAACTTACTTATTTTTATTTTAAGTTCATTGATGTTTTGACTGCATATATGTCTGTGTGAGGGTGTCAGGTCCCCTGGAACTGGAGTTACAATTTTGAGGCATGATGTGGGTGCTGGGAATTGAACCCTGGTCCTCTGGAAATGCTGTCAATGTTCTTAACCACTGAGCCACCCCCTTCACTCCCCTGTGCACTCTTATTCCCACTATTGCAGTTACTTTTATCTAAATGGCCTTTATTTTAAGTAATAGCCTCCTTCAATCCCAGTTCAGATACTTCAGATGCTATTGTGTCTCTCTCTCTCTCTCTGTCTGCCCGCCCTCCCTCCTCCCTCCCTTCTTTCTTTTTTTCTTTCTTTCTTTTTGATTTGTTTGTTTATTTTCTTGGCTGTCCTAGAACTAGCTCTGTAGACCAGGCTGGCCTGGAACTCAGAGATCTACCTGCCTCTGTCTCCTGAGTGATAGGATTAAAGGCGTGTGCCACCACCACCCAGCTTGTAATTCTTTTCTTGAATGTAAAGTCAAATTTTCTTGGTTTTGTATTCCAAAGTTGGCATTTAAAAAGTCTTTTAGGACATATGCTAAAAAATGTGATGCTATCTGTATCACTATAAGGCCTCTCTGACATTATTCTCCCTCAAGCTCTTATCATGTCTGTCTACTAATATGTAAGTCCCTGCTATCAAAGCCAATAGTTTTCTGAGGTATACAAGTCACTGATAGAAGGGCAAAGAAACCAGTCAGGAATAAATGATGTCTTTTGTACAGCTGCGATAAATAATGTGATAGGTAACATAGGTAATTGTGGTGTCAGCCTGCCTAGGAGGAAATCCTTCTTACATTATGGTTATAGACATATTCTGCATTCTTCTTTAGGAATAAAATTATGAATGTCCAAGGTAATGTTTTATTCACATTTGTAATTCCTATCATTTGCCAGGTGTCTTAGTATTCAATTGCTGTGAGGAGACCACGGTAACTCTTACAGAAGACAGCATTTAATTGGTGGCTTGGTTACATTTTTAGAGGGTTAATTTATGATTATCATGGCAAGAAGCCAGGCATAGAGTTTGAGCAGTAGCTAAGGTCTTTACATCACCAGGCAGTAGGCAGAAAGAGAACAGAAAGAGACACACCTGGCCTGGCATGGGCTTTTGAAACCTCAAAGCCTACTCCCAGTGACACACATCCTTCAACAAGGCCATACCTCCTAATCTTTCCCAAATAGTTCTACTAACTGAGGACCAAGCATTCAAACATAGGAGCACATGGGGCCACTCTCATTCAAACCACTGCAGCAGATATTGTGTATAAAATAAATGCCTGAAAGCACTGGGGGAAAGGGAAGTGTATTTGGCCTTGAATGAATCACTTCTTTTAATCTTCCAGTCTTAAAAGAAGCCATAATCTGCCTCTTTTGTAGATGAGAAAGCTGAAGCTCTATAGAAGAAATTAATGAGGCAATTCCACATAGTTTATCTGATAGTCAAAAGAGGTTGATTTTGGGTAAACTTACAGCAAGCAAAGGGGTCGGTTAAGGGATCCAGGAGAGGTGAGGCGCAGTCCAACAAGGTTCTCTGGAGAACTCTGACTTGGTCTGTGGTCCAGCATCCAGCATCCAGGATCACGAGGTAGCCAAGAGAGATCGAGCACATATGAATCTCTGGTTTTAAGGGGTCCCTGCCTTGGCCACGCCACGGGTGGGGGCAGGTACCTAGCTGTTACCTGCTGCCTACTAGGGGTGGTGCTTCAGACGACTCCTATATAAACTCTGAGAGATTATATAACATGGATGATGATTTAGATCCCGAGCTCACACGGCTGTAGACCAGGCTGGCCTTGAACTCACAGAGATCTGCCTGGCTCTGCCTCGAGTGCTGGGATTAAAGGTGTGTACCACTTCCACCCAGCTTACACATTTGTTATTCTAGATTTTCTTTTGGCTTTCCCCAGAAGCTATAACAACTTGCAACTAGCTCAGTCAAATGATGTTGAGAAGTTACTCTGAAATCATAGATTTGTGTAGCTACTGGAAATATCAATCTGTCTTAAGAAAAGCTGCCACTTGCAAGTTTTTGATAAAGAATATAAATAGTGTTACAATGTTTTAACAGCCTTCTTTTATTGTTATTCCCTCAGATCCCCAGACTTCAAGGGAGATCTTTGGTTTTGCATTAAAAGCAATCCGTCCCCAGGTAGTATTAATATTACTCTAAGTCTTTCACAGTTGGGACTTGTAATTTTCAAACAATGATTTTTTTTTTTTTCTGCAATAGATCGAGATGAAGCGATACGCTGTGCCCTTGGGTAAGATTCTTTGTTTAAGAAAGTAACAGTTAAATTACTTAAGTTAGAATCTTGAGTAAGGTTTTGTTTAATCTAGAATGAAGGCAAATACAAAAGCATCTATGATATTTCATATGTAACTATTTACGATGAAGCTTTAAGACTTCATTAATTTTAGAGACTAAGCAATAAACTTTTAACTGGGATCACATTCATGCTACATGATTTAAACATAGATATGTATGTATATGTATATATATATCATAGATACATGTATACATACATATATATTTGTTAGGGGCTGGCAAGATGGCTCAGTGAGTAAAGGTACTTGACCCCAAGCTTGATGAACTGAGTTCTATCCCCAGGACTCATGTAGTGACAGAATAGTGCTGATTCCTGCAAATTGTCCTTCTTTCTTGTGCAGGTGCACACACACAAATACAATAATAAATTTTTAAAAAGAATACGTTTTTAATGTTAGTGTAGTTAGAGTCAGTAATCAAAAATGTTTTAAATCCATATAGAAAAGAATTTTAAATATTAAAAAAATATATATATTAGACTATTATTCAGGAGATTCAAGCTATTTGATTATTTTGTTATTGTTGTTGAGACATGGTTTCATGTTGCCTGGGGTGATCTTTAACCTCACTTTATAGCTGACAACTCTTCCACTTTCCTAGTGCTAAGATTACAGGCATATGTACCGTACCTTGTTTATGCTATGCTAGCTACCAAACCCAGGGCCTTATGTATGCTAAGCAAGCACTCTATCAACTGAGCTGCATCTTCAGCCCATAGGCTGCTTGATTTTGCTATGAACTAATGAATCCAGATCCTGTTTCTGACTCTTGTTTGGTGCCAGGTCATGGGCCTAAGTTGCTGAAGAGATTGAGAACTTTAGAGAACACTGTGAGATCACCAGATTATTGTAGGGTAATCTACTGTATCTTTTTTGTTAATGTTTTGAGGCAGGGTCTCTCTACGTAGGACTGCCTATCCTAGAACTTACTATGGAGACTAGACTGGCCTCAGACTCACAGAGATCCACCTGCCTCTTGGTACTTAAAGGTGTGCACCACTATGCTTGGCTATACAAAATCTTCTTGAGCATGGTTTTAGCACATACAGGAAGCTTTCTTAACTCTCCTTTCTGGCTTTTGTTGACCTATTTTAAATGGAATGGTTTTTCAATTTGCAGCTGGACTACGATTACTTACCCTACATGCATCTCAATTTAGTACCTGCCTTCTGGACAACTATATCACTTTATTTGAAGTACTGTCAAAGTGGTGCAGCCATACAAATGTGGAATTAAAAAAAGCTGCACATTCAGCCCTGGAATCTTTCCTGAAACAGGTACTTCAGATTCAACTTTCATTAAAGCTTCCACAAAAGAACTAAATTCTAATCTTGTGCATATGTGTTTGAAAATAATGATAAGGTGATCCATTAGTTCCTATAGCATTTACAGCAGAAAGCTTTGCTATTGATCTGCCAGCAGTGCTAGCTAGACCCACAAAAGAGCTTGGATGATCTTAGACTTGATCAAAACTCCGTAGGGCATCTTGACTAGGTGCTGAGGAAGCAGGTACATTCATTGGCTCTGATGGGAAATACTGAGAGGTATAACAAAAGTTTTGCTTGGAGCACTGTTAAAAATGGATAAGTAGGGTTGGGCATAGTGGCATATGACTTTAATCCCAGTACTCAGGAGGCAGAGGCCTGTGGATCTCTGAGTTTGAGGCCAGCCTGGTCTACATAGCAAGTTCCAGGACAGCCAGGGCTACATAGACTGTTAAAACAAAAGATAAGTAGTAGTTAACTTCACAAGCTTGTCCTTTAAAACCTGTGTGAAATGAAGTGCAAGTAGTGTTGGCTTGAGATTCACACTCTGATATGTGGTGGGGAGGGAAAGAGAAAGTACTGTTGTCCTTTAGGTATGGCTAAGCTCAGGGAACTTCTGTGCCTTATATTCCAGTCCATCCCTCCCAACTTTTTCTTTTAAGATTTAGTTATTTTTTTGTTTATTTTGTGTTTTGAGACAGGGTCTCTCTATGTAGCCCTGGCTGTCCTGGAACTCACTCTGTAGACCGGGCTGGCCTCGAATTCAGAGATCTGTCTGCCTCTGCCTCCCAAGTGCTGGGATTAAAGACGTGTGCCACCACAGCTGGCTCTATTTATTATGTGTCTGAGTCTTTTGCCAGCATGTATGTATGTGTACCTCATGTGTGCCGGGTGCCCACTGAGGTCAGAATAATGTATTGGATCCCCTGGAACTGGAGTTACAGGTGATTGTAAGCTACCATTGTGAGCCACTTTGTGGGCCCTGGGAACCAAACCCAGTTCCTTTTTGAAGGCAACATGTATTCTTAACTACTTAATCTCTCTAGCATCTTCTTTCTTCTTTTTAAAAAGAAATTTAATTTAAAAAATTTATTTTTGAGTGTTTCATGCATTTACATGCATTATTTACATCATTTCCAGTTTGCTCCCTTCCTCTTTTAATTCCTCTACCATGTCATCCCCATTCCCTCTCAAGACCTGTTCTTTAATTATTATTGTTATCCATATATACATGTGTGTGTTTGAGTAAGTGTATAACACTTTAGAGCTTATTCAGTGTTGTGTGCACGTATATGTGCTTAGGGCTGACGACTTGGGATTGGATAACCTAACAGGGAACTCATCCCTGAAGAAAACTGATTTTGTTTCTCAGAAGGCATTGATTTTCTTTGTCCAGAGTTAAAGCCTTGTGAAATTTCACCCTGTCCATTTTGGCATGTCAGCTGGTGTTGTCATCTTCAGATCTTAGGCAGCCATATTGCTGCAGTGTCAATTGTACAGTTTCCTGTCATACACAGAAGACACTGTCTCCCAGCAGATGTCCTGGTCCTTTGCCTCTTACAATCTTCATGCTCCATCTTTCATGATGTTCCTGAACCTTAGGTGAAGGAGCTGTGCAGGAAAAGTGTCGCTAGAGGCTGACTCCCCTGGTCAGTTGTTCTCTGCATTTTGACCAGTTTTAGCTTTCTGTGATGATCTTCATCTGCTGTAGAAAGACATTCTTAGATAGAGATTGGTAGGTGCAGAGAGCTACCTGTGGGTGAAGGATAAATATTTAGAATGCAGTTAGAAATTATACTGGGTTAGGAAAGTTGTAGTAGTAGCTTCTCTAGGGTCTGTGACCTCACCATCACTGGTGGTGGGCTGGTGTACAGGACCAGGCATACATTTCCTCCTGAGCAGGAAGGCCTTAAGTCTAATTAGATAGTTGGTGTTTATCCCCACATGTAAGTTCCAGTATTGCACCCTTAGGTATATCTTGCCATTCTGGTTATTGCTTTGGTTCCTGGCATTGCAGCTGGGTAGGACTGTTGATTGCTTTCTCCCTTTTGGAAGCTTGCGTAGCTCCTGTTCATACTATGAGAGCTGGTCCTAAGGAAGGAGGCTTCCAGATTAGATCCAGCTTTATTCCTCCAAATCCTGTGTCTGAAGAATGCAGTGTCTTCAGCAGCAGAGGCTTTACCTTCATTTTCTGAGAGGGAACAAAGGGCATCAGCAACAGCCTATAATTGCTTTTGGGTCTCTTGATTCCTCTGACCAACATCTAGAAACAAGGGTTCCCACGCCTAGCACTGGGATTTCTGTTAGTTTATGGCTTTTGCGGGGAGCATTGTTAGCCTAAGTAGAAAACTTCATTTAAATTGTGTGTGTGTCCATATATGTGTGTGTGTATAATGTTTAATTTTAAGTAAACATAAAATAATGTTTCCCTGTGGCTTTTCCAATATCTGTTGTGTCATTTATCCTTCTTCCTCTATATTGCTCTCCTTTCTTCTCGTTATAGCCCCCCTCCCATTTTTCCCATTTCACCCTTCACAGCATCTGTGTTCTATTATCCCCTCTGTAGAGTCCCACACCTCATCCCTAGTCCCTCTTTACTGTCTTGGTATCTGTGGTTATAGTATATAACCATGGTATCCAGGTTATATACTCAAATTTAAAGATTCTGAACTAAAACCCACAAATAAGAGAAAACATGAAACATTTGTCTTTCTGGTTTTTGCTTTTTTATTAGTGTAGTATTTTCTGGTTTGATGGGCCTTTCCTGTGGGGTGAAGAGTTCATGGCTCTTTCTAGCTAGGGCAAAAGGTCAGAGGCAGTCAGAAGGCCAGTAGTGGGGACACTTCCTGCTCAGACCTCTTTGCTGTGCCTGCAGTTCTCTGAGGCCTGGGTCTCTCACTATTCATTGTCCTACACATTTCGTGTTTCTTTACAATTGGATAGAATGATATGTATATGAACTGCATTATCATTCTCCATTGATCAATTGAGGACATTTAGATTGTTTCCATTCTCTAGCTACTCAGCTAACATGGCTAAACAGTATCTGAGGAGTAGGATGCCAAGGCCTTTGGGTCTGTGTTAACATTTCTCTTGAGTGAAAAGTCAAAGTCAAATCTCTGGTCACATTACAGTGATATGTTAAGCTTTGTAGGCCAATAACAGACTTTTCCAAGTGGTTGCACCATTTTATCTTGCCAGAAGTAATGCACAGGAGTCCTAATTCCCCTATGTGTTCAGCCAGACATAGTTATATTATTATATTGTGGTTTTAATTTGGCAGCTTAACTGGGCACTAGCCATACTTAAACCTGGTTTTGTCAAGTATTTGTTCCCATATTTTATTCATATTAAAATTTCTTTGTATGTCTTTGTTTATTAGGGTTTATTATTGAGACAAGCTCTCACTATGTTTCCCTAGCTGTCCTGAACACACTGTGTGGACTATGCTAGGCTTTGTCAAAGGCACAGAGATCCATCCTTTGTCTCCTTAGTACTGGGATTAAAGGTGTATGCCGCCATACCTAGCTTTTGTTTATGAGTTTTAAGAGTTTTCTGTTATGCCCAGATCACAGGGACCCCCAAAAGACCACCATGGAGATCAAATCCCACATGTAAAAGCAAAGAGCCTTTTATTTCAAGCTCTGGAGCTTGGTCCCTCTGTCTGTCTGACACAGCGGTGAGAGCAGAGAGCCCTGAGCTCAGGTGGGGCAGAGTTTTTGTCATAGCAGAGGTTGGCATGAGGGGATTTCCAGGGTCCAGGACCCTGATTGGCTGACAATTGTCTAGGGGTATCTGTAAAACAAAAAACAGGTGTGTGCTAGATGCAAGGACATCTGGCCACCTTATCTAATGGTTAGAGTGTTTGGGATGCCAGGTACTTCCTCATCCCTGGGTGGATCCCTCGGTGGTATCAGCTTAAGGCTTTTTCTGGATCTGGGTGTTGCCTACCAGTAAGCCTGTCACAGAAGCTGTGTCCAGTCTAGGCCCCTAAGACTTTCATGGCAGCTGTATGGTCAAGCTATTTTGGGGCCCCTCCACATTTTCAACACATTCTGGATAAAAACTCTTTTCCTCTGTTACGTGCTTTTTTATTGTTTTAACAGCACATCTCTGTGTAGAAGTTTTAAATTTTGAAGATGGATATCCAATTTAACAATTTTTTTTTTTTTTTTTGGTTTTTCGAGACGGGGGTTTCTCTGTGTAGCTTTGCGCCTTTCCTGGAACTCACTTGGTAGCCCAGGCTGGCCTCGAACTCACAGAGATCCGCCTGCCTCTGCCTCCCAGAGTGCTGGGATTAAAGGTGTGCGCCACCACCGCCCGGCTTGTTTTGTTTTTATTTTTGTTTTTGTTTTTGGAGCTGAGGACCGAACCCAGGGCCTTGAACTTGCTAGGCAAGCACTCTACCACTGAGCTAAATCCCCAACCCCTGTTTTTTGTTTTTTTTGGTTTTTTTTTTTTTTTTCTTTTTTTTTTTATTTTTTTATTTATTTTTTTTTTTTTTTTTTTTTTTTATTTTTTTTTTTGAGACAGTTTCTCTGTGTAGTTTTGGTTCCTGTCCGGGATCTCGTTCTGTAGACCACACTGGCCTCGAACTCAGAGATCCGCCTACTGGGATTAAAGTATGCCACCACTGCCTGGCTGCTTTTTGTTTTTTGAGACAGGGATTTCTCTGTGTATCCCTGGCTGTCCTGGACTCACTTTGTAGACCAGGCTGGCTTTGAACGCAGAGATCCCCTGCCTCTGCCATCTAAGTGCTAGGATTAAAGGTGTGTAACACCACCACCTGGCTCTGCCTTCTCCTTTTGGTGCCCTATGATTTTTCTTCTGTAGGATATTTTACAGTTTATAATTTTTGCACTTATATTTGAGTCTGTAATTCATTTTGATTCACTTGTACATGGGATAAAGTAAGAGTGATATTGCTTAATCCACTCTCATTTGTTGGTTCCGGCACCACTTGAAAACATCCTTTTTTGTTTTTTTTTTTGTTGTTGTTTTTTTTGTTTTTTTTTTTCCTGTCTGTTGGTTACACTGTGGCGCTTGTAGCTGACGGCCATGCTAATGGAGGAGAGTGCTGGATGTATCGGTGATGGAAAGAGTCACAAGTCACGAGCCATGGTTACCTTTCTAGAGCTTTATTGGGAGAGATAGGGAGAGAGAGAGAGAGAGAGGGAGAGGGAGAGGGAGAGGAACCACGTGGAAGGGGAGGAGTGTGGAAGGAGAGAGTGCGGAAAAGAAGAAAGGGCACAGAGGGCATGCCCGCTTTTTAGGCTGGGACGCCATCGTAGGCTAGTGACATAATTAAGGACATAATCCTTACACTGTCCTTTTAACCTTTGTCAAAAATTACTTGACTTATGTTTGTGCTTTCTGGACTCTAATTTGCTCCATGAGTCTTTCATTTCTTGAATCTAGGTAATGGATGTCTGCCAGCTTTTATTCTTTCCCATTATTATTTTAGCTATGATATGTAAAATTTATGTAATTTTAAATATAAGTATTATGGGAAATAAATTTTTCTTTTTTTCACTCAGTTCATATAAAGTTCTTTTAAGAAAACATTGCAGGTTAGTTACATGTAAGTTTTGTTTTTTTTTTTTTTTTTTTGTTTTTTAGAGACAGGGTTTCTCTTTGTAGCTTTGCGCCTTTCCTGGAACTCACTTGGGAGACCAGGCTGGCCTCGAACTCACAGAGATCTGCCTGCCTCTGCCTCCCGAGTGCTGGGATTAAAGGCGTGCGCCACCACCGCCCGGCTTACATGTAAGTTTAAATATGTATATGTATATATGAGAACATTGTGTGTGTGTGTGTGTGTGTGTGTGTACACAAAGAAGGCTGGGTGTTGTAGTTCATGCTTGTCATCCCAGCCCAGGGAAGAGGATTGTTGGAGGCCAGTCAGCCTGAGCTACCCAAAACAAAACAAACAACCAGGCTACCAACAAAAATACAGGGAAGACTGTTTAAATCTGATATCCTACATCCAAGAAAATAATCATTTCACATTTTCATGACCATTTTCTTTTTCTCTCTTCCCTTTTCCCCCTGATATCTTTACATAAAGAAATATTATTTGTAATTTTTCTAGCTTGAAGGTTTTTCCACAACATTGGATGTTTTGCTAACAGTACATTGAAACTTACATGACTAATTTTTTTTTTTTTTTGGTTTTTCGAGACAGGGTTTCTCTGTGTAGCTTTGCGCCTTTCCTGGAGCTCACTTGGTAGCCCAGGCTGGCCTCGAACTCACAGAGATCCGCCTGCCTCTGCCTCCCGAGTGCTGGGATTAAAGGTGTGCGCCACCAACGCCCGGCTCATGACTAATTTTTAATAGTAGCATAATGTATCATTATGAACCATGATGTTATAAATTGTCCTTTATCTTGTGGGATAATTATTTTTAATTTCTTTGCTGTTATGAGTAGGAAATAATTGGATAAAAGTACACGAAAAGGACAGAATCCAATGCTAAATTTATGTGAATTTAAGTGATTAACTATTTTATGATAAGTTGAAAATCTTTTCAGTAATTAAGATGATATTATCTAATTCTTTTTTGGTTGTTATTATTTTGTTTTTGCAATGAACTTTTTCTTCTTTAGCCCAGGATTATCTGAAACTCAGTGTATAATCTAGACCTTGAACTCTGCAGTCCCACCAGGTCAGCCTCCCAAGTGCTAGGATTACAGTGTGAGCCACTACGGCTGGCTTAATGATTTACTTGGGAAACATGTTCATGACATGCTTTGTGGAAGAATAGTTTTTCAAGCAGTCTGTATGATAATTCCATATCAGATATAATGGCTTTGGGAACAATTAGGGAGCATATTGGTAAGTTAGTAATGGAAGTAGTGGATTTTCCCAATCTGCCTTTGGTAATTACCTAGATTGTTTCTAAAATTTGTGGTAAAAGTAGGAATGCTGATTTGAACTCTCATGTTCTTGAACATAGACTGTTGTTTCCTGTTTGTGTTACGTAGTTGTGCTGCTTAGTTTTTATGTCAACTTGACACAAACTAGGGTCATCTGGGAAGAAGGAATAGTAACTGAGAAAATGCCTCTGTAAGTTTGGCCCATAGGCAAGTCTGTTGAGCATTTTCTTCTGATGTAGGAAAGCTCAGCTCATTGTGTGCTTGGCCAGGTGGTCCTGGGGTGTATAAGAAAACAAACAGAGCAAGCCAGGTGAAGCCAGCCAGGAACAGCACTCTACCATGACCTCTGCTTCACTTCCTGCCTCCAGGTTACTGTTCCATTTGGGTTTCTGCCCTGACTTCCCTCAGTGATGAACTGTGATGTGAAAGTATAAGCTGAAATAAACACTTTCTTCCCTAAATTGGTTTTGGTCATGATGTTTATTACAGTAGTAGAAGCTCTGACTAAGACAACAGTGATACCGTCTCAAGTAACTTTCTCTTTCTGCACTTAGTTTTAGTATCTCTTGTAGCTGGTTTTTTTTTTTTTTTTTTTTTTTTTTTTCTAGTTTCTGTGTAGTTTTGGTTCCTGTCCTGGATCTTTTTTTTTTTTTTTTTAAATTTATTTTATTTTACAATATAATTCAACTTTACATATCAGCCATGGATTCCCCTCCTGTCCTGGATCTTGCTCTGTAGACCAGGCTGGCCTTGAATTCACAAAGATCTGCCTGCCTCTGCCTCCTGAGTGCTGGGATTAAAGGCGTGCGCTACCACCGCCCGGCTGTAGCTGGTTCTTAAAAATACCTGAAATGCACAGGGCAGTGGTGGCACACACCTTAAATCCCAGCACTTGGGAAGCAGAGCCAGGTGGATCTCTGTGAGTTCGAGGCCAGCCTGGTCTACAAAGTGAGTTCCAGGAAAGGCGCAAAGCTACACAGAGAAACCCTGTTTCAAAAAAATCAGCAACAACAAACAAAACCTGAAATGCAATTGATGGCTTAGTGGGTAAAGAGACTTGCTACTAAGCCTGATGATTACTTCAGTTCAATAACTGGGACCCACGTGGTAGGTCCTTCCTACCTACACACACACACACACACACACACACACACACACACACACACACACACATACACACACACTCTGTAGTATGTGTACTCACAAACAAATAAGTAAATGTAGCTAAGAAAAAATTTAAATGTGAAATGCTTTTTTCTGATCATCTCCTCCTTTTCCTTGGTCTCTTAATCATTTTTTCTTAGGAAAAATACACCGTCTTTTCTGAACTGATATTAACTAAGAACACTGAAGCAGAGGGTTCTGAGTAAAAGCAATAAATGTAACTATAATAGTATATTAATAGTCATGTTTGTTTAAGTCCTTTGGCTATTAAATGATTCTAAAGAACAAATGTCATAAAATTACAGATTTCATTTACTGTGGCAGAAGATGCAGAGTTGCACAAGAGTCAGCTGCGGTACTTTATGGAACAGTTTTATGGAATCATCAGAAATGCAGATTCAAACAACAAGGAGTTATCCATTGCTATTCGTGGATATGGACTATTTGCGGGAGTATGATTCATTAGTTTACTGTATTTTATGTTTTTGGTTTTATTTAATTATTTACAAGAATAGAACACTTCATTTTTAATAGCGTGTTGTGCTTGTGTTGTTATTATTTGTACTTGTTCTACTAACAGTTCAATTTTCTGTTTGCTATATACTGTAATACATGCATTATCTCAGGGCCCCATAGCTCAATGACAAGATGAGTTATTAGTCTGTTTTCTACAAGAAAAAACCAAGACCAAGAAAAGTCAGCTAACTTGTCAAAGGCTACTCTGAATTGATAGAAAAAAGTCATAAATCTTATGTAGGGTTGGTACGTGCCCATAATCCCAGTGCAGGAAATAGGCAGGAGAATTAAGAGTTTGTAGCTAGCCTGGATACATAAAGCTCTAAGTCAGCCTAGACCATCTCAACACACTTAGGAGATGGTTAACAAGATGTACAAACACTGCCAAACAAACCAGCAAAACCCCACATAAATTCAGATCTGACTGCTAGAAGCATTGTATTTTCATTTTGTACTCTGTAGCCCCCTGTTAATACAGTAAAACTATAGTTATTTTCACTTAAAGTTTTAGACAGATGCTCTTAGGACAGAACAATGTATTTAAAGACTAGCTGGATTCCTACCTATAATCCAGGCTTCAGGAAGCTAAGACAGGGGAATTGCTACAGATTGAGGATAGCCTGGGTTACATACTAAATTCAAAGCTACGATAGGCCTTATCCACCACCCACCACCACCTCAAAGAAGATACTATGAATAACTCTAGTTATTTCTTAGTGGATTTTTGTGATAATTTGCTTTTAAGAAAAGTAGTTTCCAGTCTCTTTTCTTAACAGTTTCATCCGTCATCATCTTCCTTCTTATTCTCATTTCCCTTCTTCCCCCTCTCCATTCTCTGTCTTTTATTCCTCATCTCCGTTTGTTTCTGTTTGCAGCTCTAACTAATCCAGAGACAAAATAAGTAGTATATGAGAAGTCTCCTGCTGGAATGACAAGCTTTACAGGGCCCGTGCATAGCAAGACCTGCCTTTTAAACAGAGCCTAGAGCAAGGTCAACAATGTGTAGAAGTAACTGTTTAGGATGTGAATATACATTATTTTATGAAAAGCATAAGATACAGTACTTTATGTACAGTAAGATAAACAAGTAAACAGCTTGCTAATATTCAGCATTTTATAATCATGTATCTTAACATGACATTTTAAGTGCCTCTGTTTTGACACTGTTAAGATTTCTGTTTTGCCTTTTTTAAAGCCTTGCAAGATAATAAATGCAAAAGATGTCGACTTCATGTATGTTGAGCTCATTCAGCGCTGTAAGCAGATGTTCCTCACCCAGACAGAAGCTACCGAGGATCATGTTTACCAGATGCCAAGTTTCCTACAGTCTATTGCAAGTGTTCTGCTTTACCTTGACACAGTAAGTGAAATGGTTACATTGGGCACGGTTGTAATTATTTAATTTCATCTCCACAAGTAATCTTTGTTATTTGGAAAAGCACACGATTTCTTTGTTAAATTATCGACTGTGGAGCTCCTTGATAACAATATAAAATAAATGGATAATTGACCAGAAACTTGCTTGGAGATGCTAATTTTAATTTTTTGAAACAAACTTTAGCAACAAATATTTAACAAGCACCTATTGTAACTGCTAGCTCTTGAAACTGTAGCCAGACATTTTCCTGTGTCCTACAGCCGTTTGGTCCCAAATAAACACACAGAGGCTTGTATTAATTATAAGCTTTTTGGTCTATGGCTCAGGCTTATTGCTAACTAGCTCTTTTATCTTAAATTAACCTATTTCTCTTAAGCTATGTATTGCCACATGGCTGTGGCATTACTGGTCTGTTGGCATGTTGCTCCTTGGGTGGGCTGGCATCTTCCCTGGCTCTGCCTTTCTTCTCCCTATATCTTTGCTTGGATTTCCCACCTGGCTATAACCTGTCTTGCCATAAGCCAAAGCTGCTTCTTTATTAACCAATGGTAGCAACACGTATTCACAGCATACAGAAAAACCATCCCACGCATGAAAGCAACAGCACTGTTTATATCTGATCAGCTATCCAAAACTTATTAGTGGAAACCTCAAAGGACAGGTAAGCAACTACTAATCAAAGTTGTGTTTGCAGGCTAACACCATAGTTACTGTCTTAGAACCTTCCAGGTAGCTGGAAGAAAGGTATAGGAAGAAGTGAGGCTGCTGGAAGTGTCAAGGATTACTCTTACTCTGGCCCCATATTGGCTCTAACACTGCAAAACTGTCACACAAAAGCTTGGGCCTCTCAGGAATTGTAACTGGTGGATTTAGAACGTAGCACTGGTAGACACCAGGAACTAGGGAGTGTCCTGGCTTTCAAATTGTTTAGTAAGTTTGGCATGTCACAGTTCTGAGCCAGGTACATTCCAACTATATTGCACAAAGTAAATCCAAGCAGGAACTGTAGCATAACCTGGGGTCAGGGAGGCAAAGAGGGGGTGACAGATACTTGACGTTCTCTACTGTTCTCTGGGCCTTCTACAGAGGGACAGAACAAGGAATTTTGAGTCCTATGTTGGTTTATTTAGTGTAGGTTCCTCTGTGATCCCCACAACATTTTTTTTAGCATTTGTGTCAAGAGATTTTTGTTGCTGCTATCTAAAGCAGGATTACTGAAACTGTTTTCCACTCATGAATCCTTTTTATGAGGGAAATTTTGCTGCAATCCTGGGTATATTAAATAGTTCTACAAATCAAACACTTTCTGATAATAAAGTGTAACTAACTATCCTAAAATAATTCTTTGGTTTCTATTTAATTTTACCATTTATTAAAGATGGAAACAAATTTACATACTAATGAGGTGGATTGCTTGTTTATTTTTACATAAACATTTACATCCTGGTTGACTGTTTATTGCTATAGGGTATACAGTACCTTCAGTATTATTCAGAGTTGATAAATGATTCTACAACCACCAATGCTGAGAATGTTTCTTGGCATAATTATGTAGCCTAAAATAGCAGAAGTATGTTTAGGGCCATATCAGACCTGGAAATTTTGTCCTAATCCCAAGCCACAATTCATTTAATGATTTTTTTTTAATGGACCTTAAGTCAGAAACGAGAAGTTTTATTGTTGTTTTTCTTTTTTTTAAGATTTTATTTATTTTTATTTCTTAGACATACAAGTCTTTTGCCTGCATGTATTAATATGCACTATGTGTCTGACTGGTGTCCAGGGAGGCCAGAAGAATATACCAGATCCCCGAAACCAGAATGACTGTTATGAGCTACTGTGTGGGCTCTGGGGACCAAACACTCTGTAAGAGCAGCAAGTACTTCGAACTGCTGAGATGTGTCTCCAGCTTCAGACAGCAGCTTTTAAAGTCAAGCATTCTAACACAATATCATTTAAAGATGCAGTAATTTACTACTTACATGTTGAAGAATGATAGAAAAATATAAAAAAAAATTGTAACTAACCATTGTTTTTCTTTAAGAGGAAAACAAAAACATGTCAAATAAAAAGACTTTAGTTCATAACACAGTTTTGAATTTGAACTAAAGTGTTTCAGGCCATGCATATTGGCACTTCATGGCATGATGCTGAGTGTGTGTTCAGAACCTAGGGTGTGGTAAAGTCATGTATTATAGGCAAGCACCTCTAGAAACACCTTGGATTCTTCATTTCTTAATTTTGTTAAAAAATTTATTTTGTGTATGGATGTTTCACTGCATATGTATCTGAACAACATATGCATCCCTTGTGTATTCAAAGGCCAGAAGGGGGCATTAGATTCCCTGGACCTGGAGTTACAGACAGTTGTGAGCTGCGATGTGGGTGCTGGGAGTGGATCTCCCTCTGGAAGGGCACCAGTGCTCTTAAACTTGTGAGACCTCTCTCCAGGCCCATACCCCATGTTTGTTTGTTTTTTTATATGTTTCCTTTTTTTAAATTAACTTTTAATCTGGATATTTGGAAATGTTTTACTATTCTAATATATCTTGTGATATATTAGATTCTGATATATCGCCATAGTGGATTAAATGATCCCATATTGGATTATAACACACAGTTTCAGAAGCTGGAGTCATGTGTATTCTGTGGATCTGAACTCAGGTCCTCATGCACTTTATTGACTGAGCCGTTTTCCCACCTCTGTATGTTAGGCATCCTGTAATAGAGTTATGGACATTGATAATTAAAAAAAAAAACAAAACAAAAATAAAACAAGAGAAGCTTGAACCTAGAGCAGGAAAAATAGGTGCTATCTTTTCTATCTTTCTAAAGGATTCCAATTGCAATGTAGGATACAATTGTGCTGTAAATACCACTCAGACAGTTTATTATGATTTATTCTGGTAGCTGTAATAATAAATGTTAAATATGATAGCTAAGATTACAAGTCAGTTTTCATTTACCTGTGACTATTTCATTTCTAATAAATTTGAGTGTATATATTTTTCTTATATTTATTTATTCCCTGTTCTAATTTTGAGTTTGTTCTCCATTTCTGGTAGGTTCCTGAGGCATATACTCCAGTTCTGGAACATCTCATGGTGGTACAGATAGATAGCTTCCCTCAGTATAGTCCTAAAATGCAGTTGGTATGTTGTAAAGCAATAATAAAAGTTTTCCTAGCCTTAGCAGAAAAAGGACCAGTCCACTGGAATTGTATTAGTACTGTGGGTAAGTTTGCCATTTATTTTCATTTTTATTGTGGTAAATGCTAAACATTAACACATTATTTGATATATTTAAAGGAAATCTGGTTCCCTAATGTTTTGTGTGCTTAGTACTTTTTAGAGAACTTTTCATTTTGATGAATCAAAATCATTTTCTTTATTAGAATTTGGAGTCAGTGGTACCTATTGTTTCTTCTTTAAACAGAACCTTTCATTTATTTTTTTGAAAATTTCAAACATGTAAACAATCTTGATCATATGTACCCCTGTCTTAGTTACTGTTCTGTTGCTGTGAAGAAACACCATGACCAAGGCTACCTATAAAAGAGCATTTAATTGGGAGCTTACTCATATTTTCAGAGTTAGTCTATGATCATTATGGCAGCAGGCAGGCAGGCAGGGATGATGCTGAAGCAGTATCTCAGAGCTCACATCTGATCCACAAGTTTAGTCAGAGAGGGACACAGAGCCTGGCAAGGGTTTTTGAAGTCTCAAAGCCCAACCCTCAGTGACATACCTTCTCCAACAAGGCCACACCTCCTAATCCCTCCCACACAGTTCCACTAACTGGGACCAAGAATTCAAACATGAATGAGCCTATGGGTGCCATTCTCATCCAAACCACCACAATCCCCAACTCTTCCTCCCTCTCTACCTGTGAACCCTTAATTCCTTCTTACCACTACCTCCTCCATGTTCTCTCTTTACTTTGTTGTTCATAGCCCACTGGATCCAATTGGTGCGGCCTGTTGCAATGCTGACTAGTCTTGTTGGCTTGATTTTGTTCAGCTAGCCGTAGCTGCAGTGAGTTTGTAGATGCAGTGGACATGTCAGGTCTGGAGGACAGCGTTTTATAGCATCTTCCACATCCTCTAGCCCTTACATTCATTTCACCCTTCTTCGAAGATGTTCCCTAAGCCTTGGGGTAGTGGTGGTGATGATGTAGATGTCCCATTTAAGGCTGAGCACTTAATAGTCATTGATTATCTGCACCTTGACTGGTTATTGAGTCTCTGCATTAACTGGTGCCCACTGCAGAGAGACATTTCTCTAAGCATAATAATTTAGACAAAATGGAGTACATTCAGAGTGGTGTGGCCATAGACAAGCATAACTATTTAGAAGGCAGTTTTTTAATGTGTCTCTTTAACAAAGTAACAGTAGTAGAACCTTCCCCAGGGCCTGAGCAATGGGCTTTTTACCAAGAAGTCTTTTTCTTTAAACATCTTTGGCTTCTGAATTTATTCTTATTTTATTTTATTTTTTTAGACAGGCTATCACTATGCAGCCTGGGCTGGCCTTGAGCTTCACAGTTGTCCAGCCTCTACTTCCCAAATGCTAGGATTATAGATGTATGCTACCATATCCACTTTAGTTCAGAATTTAAAACTAAAGATATTAACAAATTTCAAACAGAAATTAAGAGGCAAGATAATGGTTGCTGTTTTTATTGAGTGATTGTGTTTCTCAATGTTTCTTTCATTATTCTCTCATTTTCTTCATTTTTAGTGCACCAAGGTTTAATTAGAATATGTTCTAAACCAGTGGTCCTTCAAAAGGTAAATTCTGAATCTAAAGTTTCAAAAACTAGTATTATCACTGGATGTTAGAAACAGTGTTTTAGCATGTAAATATATAAAAACCTTTCTTTGTTTTAACCTCCACCATCACCTTTCTTGAGACAGAGTCTCCAGTATCCCATGCTGACTTTGAACTTGATATGTAGCCAAGGATCACTTTGAATTCTCAATATTCCTTCCTATAATTCATAAGTGTTAGGATTACAGGTGTACACCAGTATGTCACATTTATGTAGTTCTGGAGATTGACCTCAGGGTTTTGTGCATACTAGGCAAGCAATCTGCCAACCAAGCCACATTTCCAGGCCATCTATGTCTTACATTTTGAAATTTCATGTATAATACCAGCCTCTGTTAGATGATGAATATGTTTCTAAGGAATAAAATTGTTATATACACTTTAAAATTTTACTTTCAATGTTTGTGTGTGTGTGTGTGTGTGTGCATGCTTGTGGAGGTCAGAAGGAACACTTAGGATTTAGTTTTCTTCTTCCACCATGTGGGTTCCAGGAATTGAACTCAGGTTGTCAGGCTTGATAGCAAATGCTGAGACATCTTCCTGTTCCTATTACCTACATCTTTACAAAGAAAGAACTGTTTTCTCTCTTATAATCTAGGAGACAATATAAACGTATGTAGAAGTTAGAGGAACATGAATGGAATGAGAAACTGGATCACATAAGAAGAGGGATGATTTGTAGTAGGTTTGGTAGGTGTATTAAAAATGTTCATTGGCTATAGTCACTCACTTAACCTTTTCAGTCTTCTTTTATTCTCTTGTCTTACTTTCTTCAGTTTATTGCAGGTTGCTATTTTAGGTTAGAAAATTCTTTTAAGTCATTATGTTCTGACAGCAGCTGCTTCATATGTCCACCAATCAATAATGGGATGTTGTCTTCCTCTCTAGGATGTTGAGTCCAAGTCTGAAAACCACTGGGCTTCAGGGGAAGTCAGAACGGGCAAGTGGAAAGTACCCACATCCAAAGACTATGTGGATCTTTTTCAGCATCTTTTAAGCTGTGACCAGATGATGGTAAAAGTTTTAAGTATTTATAGTTTTATTACCCTTCCTTATTTGGGGAGCTTGCCACACGTTAGTGTAGCAGTCAGAGGACAACTTTTAAGAGTTGGTTTTGTCCTGTCACCAAGTAGTTCCCAGACATCAAACTCAGGTTGTAAGGCTTGGGGACAAATGCCTTTATTTACTTAGCCATCTCTCTAACCTGTTTTTTTGTTTTTTGGAAGAAGAGGGTCTAATGTGGCTCAAGCTTTGTATTTAACTAAAAATCACCTTGAATTCCTGATATGCTTGCTTCCAACTCCAACCAAATTTATAATTTGAAAGAAAAAGTACACTATTTTTCGTCTTTAATAAGAGACTCCACTAAAACAGTACAAAACAAACCCAAGCAGACAAGACACCATGTCTCAGAAACACAAAACAAAACATCTCCATAGTTATAGAGGTATCTTTGTCAGGATTTTTATGCTGTGATAAAACACCATGATCAAAAGCAACTTGGGGAGAAAAGGGTTTATTTCATGTGACATTTCCATATCATAGTCCTTCCCGGAGGGAAGTCAGGACAGGGACCTGGAGGCAGGAAGAGAAGCAGAGGTCATGGAGGCTGCTTATTGACTTGCTCCTAATGGCTTACTCAGCCTTCCTTTTCATATCATCCAGGTCCACTTACCCAGGGGTGGCACTGCCCACAGTTATCTGGGCCTTGCACTATATCGATTATCAATCAAGAACATGCCCTATAGATTTGCCTACAGGCCAGACCTTTGGAGGCAGTTTCTCAATTACAATTCCTTCTTCCTAGATGGCCCTAGCTTATGTCAAGTTGACATAAAAACTAGTAAGAACAGGTATAAGATATTTATTTCAGAATTTTGTTTTACTAACTTTCAAAAGATCTTAAAGCATATTTAAAATAGTGTAAGTCAAGGCAGTTAGAAGTAAAACCAGAAATAAGTAAAATGTGGGCTAAAGATATCACTCTGTGGTAGAGCATTTGTCTAACATTCTAACAAAATCCTGGGTTTGTTCTTCAGCATTGCAAAAGCAAATTAATTTTTAAAAATCTTCCTCATAGCAAGACAGTTATGGTCCTTGTCTCTCTCCCTCACTTAGTCTGACCCTCCTGCTTTAGCTATTTCTCGCTCAATCTTTCCCTTCTTCTCTGTGCTCCCCCACCTACTCTCTTTCTCCTGGGAATTAAACCCAAGGCTTGACTATGCTAAACACATTCTTTCACTCTTCTTTTTACTGAGTAGATAAATCTAGTTTGTTTAATAATTTTGAGGGGTTGGTGTGCATTAGTTATTTATATCACTTGTATTAGAATAATGCCTCTTGCCTAATACATTGTTAGATGACAGCGTTTTAGTTTCTAGTGGCTAGTATTTTAATATATACTTCAACAAAGCATTAATATTCTAGGATAAGAAATTTTTGACAATAGGTGATTTTTGTCCCATCAAAAGTCGTATGTTCTTAGGTTTTTTTATTATTGGACTTAAATAGTGTATCAGGTGGATGGATATAGTAATGATATACAGCTTGGATGTGAAATCATGTCAGCATTTCAGATGTGTTTGCACGTGGCTCAGAAGCCTGGGCTATATGATATCCTGTCAAAACAGATATATAGGGGGCTGGAGTGTGAGTTGGTAGAACAGTTCTTGCTTAGGAGTTATAAGATTTAGTTCCCAGGACCTGAGATGGAGGGATGGAAGGAGAGATTGAGAAAGAGCAAGCTGTTATGCCAATGTGTGTTTATACGTAGACATACAAACTAATTGAGGGAAATGCTTTGAAAAGGTTGACCTGCATCCTCTCATTCAATTCCATGTATAGAGTATTTGTAACTTAACCAGGTAAGTCATACTATCTGATTAAAATGTCATAATAACTTGAAAAGATATGTTAAATTTGAAAGGTTTAAAACTCTAAGTAAATTAGTTACAGTTTATATATCACTGTTTCCATCATAATACTTGTGATAGTATACATTATAATCCTTTTAAAATATACTATTTAGAAAAAAAATGCTATTTAGTCTGAGATTTTGAACTCTAAAGTTTTCTTTATTCACAGGATTTTATTTTAGCAGATGAAACATTTCTCTTTGTGAATTCTTCCCTTCAAAGTCTGAATCATTTACTCTATGATGAATTTATAAGATCAGTTTTGAAGATTGTGGAAAAACTGGATCTTACACTAGAGAAACAGACTGTTGGAGAGCATGAGGTTAGAAATTCTTTTCAATAATTATTTTGGATCATTTTAATACCTCTTTGCATGCTGAGGACAACAGTACATCTTTAAGGTAGAAAGGAAAATGGGTTTCTTTGCAATGATTATGTGCCATTGGTGCTTTTCTGTTTCATATAACCTAATGTATAAAATGTGTTATCAACAGATTATCCAAAAAGTGATTTATATGCTTAGTGTGTTAAAACACTTGTTTACTCAGGTGTGGTACCACTTGCCTGTTAACAACATTTGAGAAGCTAAGGCAGGAAGATGATGAGTTCAAGGCAAGCCTGGGTTACCAAGTGAGACTCTGCCTTAGCAAACCTATATATGTGGCCAGCACTTATGTTAGCTGGCTCACAGACACCTGTGACTCCACCTCCAGGGTATCTAGCACCCTCTTTTGGCCTCTACAGGCACCCATACACATGTGATATATCATACACAGAAACACACACACACACACATACACACATATGCACGCATACACGCACACATATAAATAAAAGTAAAAATAAATTTTAATTAAAAAAAAAGACTATTCAGCTAAGCTGGACTGGACATGGTGTCTCATTTTGGTAATTCTGGCACTGTGAAAACTGAGGTAGTACGATTGTCATCCTGGGCTATAGCAAGTTCCATGTCAGTATGTACTACAGGGTAAGAACCTGCTCCAAAACACACATAAACAAATAATACAAACCTTTCCTAAAGATGCTTTCTGGAACCTTATATCAGAAGCTCCCCTACAATTTAGAACATGCCTGTCATCGTTAACTTTAGCCATTTCTCTTCCTGTGATGTCACCTACCACTTGTGTTACAACTGGTCTCCCAGTCATTTGCAGGCTCTTACTCTGTAGTTTTTGTTTTGTTTGAGACAGAGTCTCACTATCTAGCCTAGGCTGAACATTTAACTCACAATCCTGCATTGGACTCCAAAGTGCCAGGATTACAGGTATGCACTACCATACTTGGCTTTTGTTTTCACTAGTTGTTTAACCTTAGGACTTGAGTACAAAAATTATATCTGACAGCGGATTTGATAACACAAACTTAAAAATATGTTTAAAAATGAGCTGGGTGTTGTCTTTTATGCCTGTAATTCCAGATCTTGGGAGACTAAGTAAAAAGATAAGGAGTTCAAGGCCAGCTTGAACTACATAGCAAAATTGAGGGTCATCTGGCTACATAGTACCCAGTCTCAAAAAATGCATATATAAATGTAGCTCTAAGTTTACCTATGTACCATCTGTCCTGCAGCTGCTCAGACCCAAGTAAACACACAGAGGCTTATATTAATTATGAACTGGATGGCCTATGGCTCAAGCTTCTTGCTGCTTGCTCTTATATCTTAAATTAACCCATTTCTATTAATCTATGTTAAACCACGTGTTCCTTGGCTTACTGGTCTGCTGACATGTTGTTCCTTGGGTGGCAGGCTGGTGTCTCCTCAGCACTGCCTTTCTCTTTCCAGTCTCTCTCCAAATTCCCGCCTCCCTCTAAGCTGCCTTGCTATAGGCCAAATCAGCTTATTTATTAACCAATGGGAACAACATATATTCATAGCATACAGAGAGACATCCCCCACCACATAAATAAAATAAAATGTATTTTCCAAAAATAAGCATCTTCCATTTGCCTTATAACTGTACATTATTCTTTTATTTAGAAATTAGAAACCCATGAGTCATTAACAATACTTTCTCCTTTTTGAAGTTTGTCTCTGTCAAGGTGTCATCATCATTTTCAAGAAATAACACTCCCTTTATGTTGGCTATATGTTGGTTTCCAACACTTGGGAGGCAGAAATATGGGTTAGTTCAAGGGTAGCCTGGGCTACAGAGTAAAACTCTGTCTCAAAACCTTTTAAGATGAAAAAACAATACCCTCCCCACCTTGTATTTTGTATTTGCCCCACTCTTTATTGGGTGTATTTTGGTTTGCTGCTTCTATAATTTCCATTATTTTTAAAATGTAAACTCTAAAGAACTCAATTACCTCTTTCTCACTTCTGAATTCTTTACTTATAAATCAGTTCTATATGATAATTTCATTGAAACGTTGTTTGTTGAATGATGTGTTCAAAGGAACAATTCTTCTTTTGGGACAATTTTTCAGGATGGAAGCATTACTGGTGTTTGGGTGATCCCAACTTCAGATCCAGCCGCTAATTTGCACCCTGCTAAACCAAAAGATTTTTCAGCTTTCATTAACCTGGTGGAATTTTGCAGGTATTTTGTAGAATTTTAATTATTTAAGAGTAAAAATGTATCATTTTATTACCACTAACAGAAAAGATCCATAATATAAAGAGTTGAAATAATCTAAAATTGTTTCTATAGACCTTTAAAATATTTTTAGCAGTTTAGACTTAGCTTTGCATTTTTTTTTTTTTTAAAGACTTAGAAGACCTCAGGCAGGAAAAAAGGAGCATACATATCCTTAAAGGTGTTAAAATGCCTAAAAATGTTATAAATGGAATTGCCCATCATTTTTAATGTCTCATAATTTTAAAGCTGAGTAAGAATTAACAGGATGAAACTTTCTTCCTTAAATATTTTGTTTTTATAGAGAGATTCTTCCTAAGAAACAAATAAGATTTTTTGAGCCATGGGTGTACTCATTTGCATATGAGTTAATTTTACAGTCTTCACGGTTGCCGCTCATCAGTGGTTTCTACAAATTACTTTCTATTACAGTGAGAAATGCCAGGAAAATAAAATATTTTGAGGTAAGTATTTCTTTCTTTTTTTATTTTTTATTAAGAAAATTTTCTTATTCATTTTGCACACCAATCAAAGATCCTCCTCGTCCCTCCTCCCACCCCCACCCCCACCTTCCCATTTCACCCTCCACTCCCACCCACAAGAAGGCAAGGCTTCCCATGGGTGCCTACATTCAGTATAGGCAAGTCCAAGCCCTTCCCCCTGCCTCAAGGCTGCACTAGGTGTCCCATCATAGGTAGTGGGCTCCACAAAGCCCACTCATGCACCAGGGATGGATTCTGATCCTACTGCCAGGGGGCCTCCCAAGCAGATCAAGCTACACCACTGTTTCGCCATGCAGAGGGCCTAGCCCAGTCCCATCCATGTAGGCTCCACAGCAATTGATCCAACTTTCATGAGTTCCCTCTAGTTTTGTTTGGTCATCCCTGTATGTTTCCCCATCATGATTCTGATGCACTTGCTCATAGAATCCTTCTCTGTCTTTGACTGGACTCCTGGAGCTCTTCTAGTGATTGGCTGTGGATCTCTGCATCTGCTTCCGTCAGTCATTGGAGAAAAGTTCTGTGATGACATTTAGTGTATTCACCAGTCTGATCTCTGGGGCAAGCCAGTTCAGTTCAGGCACCCCCTCCACTATTGCTAGTCGCCCAGGCTAGGGTCATCCTTGGAGATTCCAGGCAACTTCCCTAGCACCAGGTTTCTCGCTATCCCCATGATGTTTCTCTCTATCATGGTATCTCTTTCATTGCATTCCCCCTCCCTCCCTGTTCCAGCTCAACCATCCCATTCCCTTATGTTCTCATCCCCTACCCCCTACCCTCCATTGCCCAGCCCTCATCCCCAGTTTACTCATGGAGATCTCATCTATTTCCCCTTCCCAGGGCAGTGCATGCTTCCCTATTTGGGTCTTTCCTGTTAGTTAGCTTCTCTGGAGTTGTGGGTTGTTGCCTGATTACCCTTTGCTTTATATCTGTTATCCACTTATAAGTAGGTACATTCCATGTTTGTCTTTCTGAGTCTGGGTTACCTCACTCAGGATGATATTTTCTAGTTCTATCCATTTGCCTGCAAATTTCATGATGTCATTGTTTTTCTCTGCTAAGTAGTACTCCTTTGTGTATATGTACCACATTTTCTTAATCAGTTCTTCAGTTGACAGGCATCTAGGTTGTTTTCAGGTTCTGGCTATTATGAATAATGCTGCTATGAGCAGAGTTGAGCATGTGTCCTTGTGGTATGATTGAGTGTTCTTTGGGTATATGCCAAAGAGTGGTATAGCTGGGTCTTGAGGTAGATTGATTCCCAATTTTCCATACTGATTTCCTAAGTGGCTGTACCAGTTTGCACTCCCACCAACAGTGGAGGAGTGTTCCCCTTGCTCTACATCCTCTCCAACATAAGCTGTCTGCAGTGCTTTTGATCTTATCCATTCTGACAAGTGTAAGATGGTATCTCAGAGTCGTTTTGATTTGCATTTTGCTGATAATTAAGGATGCTGAGCAATTCCTTAAATGTCTTTCAGCCATTTGAAAATTGAGAATTCTCTGTTTAACTCTATAGCCCATTTTTTAATTGGATTGTTTGTTATTTTGATGTCTACTTTCTTGAGTTCTTTATATATTTTGAAGATCAGCCCTCTGTCAGATGTGAGGTTGGTGAAAATCTTTTCCCTTTCTGTAGGTTGCCGTTTTGTCTTATTGACTGTGTCCTTTGCTTAACAGAAGCTTCTCAGTTTCAGGAGGTCCCATTTATTAATTGTTTCTCTCAGTGTCTGTGCTACTGGTGTTATATTTAGAAAGTGATCTCCTGTGCCAATGCGTTCAAGATTATTTCCTACTTTCTCTTCTATCAGGTTCAGTTTTATATTGAGGTCTTTGATCCACTTGGACTTGAGTTTTATGCATGGTAATAGATATGGATCTATTTGCAATCTTCTACATGTTGACATCCAATTATGCCAGCACCATTTATTGAAGGTGCTTTCTCTTTTCCATTGTACAGTTTTGGCTTCTTTGTCCAAAATCAGGTGTTCATAGGTGTGTGGGATGGTGATGCTTCCAGAGGTGGTTTTGTTGTACAGGATTGTTTCACCTATCTTGGGTTTTTTGTTTTTCCAGATGAAGATGAGTATTGTTCTTTCTAGGTCTGTGAAGAATTGTGTTGGGATTTTGATGGGGATTGCATTGAATCTGTAGATTGCTTTTGGTAAGATTGCCATTTTTACTATGTTAATCCTTCCTATCCATGAGCATGGCAGATCTTTCCATTTTCTGACATCTTCAATTTCTTTCTTCAGAGACTTAAAGGTGTCATCATACAGGTCTTTCACTTGCTTAGTTAGAGTTACCCCAAGGTATTTTATATTATTTGTGGCTATTGTAAAGGGTGATGTTTCTCTGATTTCTTTCTCAGCCCATTTATCATTTGTATATAGGAGGGCTACTGATTTTTTTAATTAAACTTGTATTCTGCCACATTACTGAAGGAGTTTATCAGCTATAAGGAGTTCCCTGGTAGAATTTTTGGGGTCACTTATGTATGCTATCATATCATCTGCAAATAGTGAAAGTTTGACTTCTTCCTTTCCAATTTGTATCCCCTTAAACTCCTTTTGCTGTCTTATTACTCTAATTAGAACTTCAAGTATTGTATTGAATAAATATGGGGAGAGCAGACAGCCTTGTCTTGTTCTTGATTTTAGTGGAATCACTTTGAGTTTCTTTCCTTTTACTTTGATGTTGGCTGTTGACTTGCTGTAGATTGCCTTTATTATGTTTAGGTATGTTCCCTGTATTCCTGATCTCTCCAAGACATTTATCACAAAGGGGTGTTGGATTTTGTCAAAGAGCTTTTCAGCATCTAATTAAGTGATCATGTGGTGTTTTTTTTTTAGTTTGTTTATATGGTGTATTACATTGACAGACTTTCATATGTTGAACCATCCTTGCATCTCTGGGATGAAGCCTACTTGATCATGGTGGATAATGTTTTTTATGTGTTCTTGGAGTCGGTTTGCCAATATTTTATTGAGTATTTTTGCATCAATGTTCATGAGGGAGATTGGTCTATAATTCTCTTTCTTTGTTGCATCTTTCTGTGGCTTGGGAATCAGACTAACTGTAGCCTCATAAAAGGAGTTTGGTAACATTCCTTCTGTTTCTTTTGTGTGGAACAATTTGAAGAGTATTGGGTGTTAACTCTTCTTTGAAAATCTGGTAGAATTCTGCGTTGAAACCATCTGGTCTTGGGTTTTTGTTTTTTTTTTTTTTGGTTGGGAGACTTTTAATGACTGTTTCTATTTCCTTAGGGGTTTATTGGTCTATTTAAATAGTTTATCTGGTCTTGATTTAACTTTGGTATGTGGTACCTATCCAGAAAATCGTCCATTTCTTTGAGATTTTCCAGTTTTGTGGAGTACAGGTTTTTGAAGTATGACCTGATATTTCTCTGGATTTCCTCGTTGTCAGTTGTTATAGTTCCCTTTTCATTTCTGACTTTGTTGATTTGGATATTCTCTCTCTGCCCTTTGGTTAGTCTGGATAAGGGCCTGTCTATCTTGTTGATTTTCTCAGAGAACTAACTCTTTATTTCATTGCTTCTTTGTATTGGTCTCTTTGTTTCTATTTTATTGATTTCAGTTCTCAATTTGATTATTTCCTGGCATCTATTCCTCTTGGTGACTTTGCTTCTTTTGGTTCCAGAGCTTTTAGGTATACTGTTAAGTCATTAGTATGAGATTTCTCCAACTTCTTTTTGTGGGCAGTTATTGCTATAAATTTTCCTCTTAGCACTGTTTTCACAGTGTTCCATAAGTTTGTGTATATAGTACATTCATTTTCATTGAATTCTAGGAAGTCTTTAATTTCTTTCTTTATTTCTTCCTTGACTCATTGGTGATTCAGTTGAGCATTATTCAGTTTCCATGAGATTGTAGGCTTTCTGTAATTTTTGTTGTTGAAATCTAACTTTATACCATGGTAGTCTGATAGAACACAGGAAGTTATTCCAATTTTTTTGTATCTGTTGAGATTTGCTTTGTGACCCAGCATGTAGTTGATTTTAGAGAAAGTTCCATGGAGTGCTGAGAAGAAGATTTATTCTTTTTTGTTAGGATGGAATGTTCTGTAGATATCGATTAAGTCAATTTGAGTCATAACATCAGTTAGGACTTTTACTTCTCTGTCAAGTTTCGATCTGGCAAATCTGTCCAGTGGTGAGAGTTGGGTATTGAAGTCTCCCACTATTAATGTGTGGGGTTTGTTGTGTGATTTAAGCTTTAGTTCTGTTTCTTTTACATATGTAGGTGCCCTTTTATTTGGGGCATAAATATTCAGAATTGAAACGTCATCTTGGTGGATCTTCCTGTGCTAAGTATGTAATGTCCTTCTTGATCTCTTTTGATTGATTTTAGTTTGAAGTCTGTTTTGTTAGAAATTAAGATAGCTACACCAGCTTATTTCTTAAGTCCATTTGATTGGAAAGACTTTTACTGTGAGGTAGTGTCTGTCTTTGAAGTTGAGGTGTGTTTCCTGTATGCAGCAGAAAGATGGGTCCTGTTTTCCTATCCATTCTGTTAGCCTGTGTCTTTTTATAGGTGAATTAAGTCTATTGATAATAAGGGATATCAATGACCAGTGATTATTAATTCCTGTTATATTTTCGTGGTAATGTGTGTGTTTTTCTTCTTTGGGATTTAGTGCTGTGGACTTATCTATTGTCTGTGTTTTCGTGGGTGTATCTGACTTCCTTAATTTGAAATTTTCCTTCTAGTGCTTTCTGTAGGGCTGGATTTGTGGATAGGTATTGTTTAAATCTGGTTTTGTCTTGGAATGTATTGTTTACTCTGTCTATGGTGATTGAAAGTTTTGCTGGGTATAGTAGTCTAGGCTGGCATCCATGGGCTGCATTACATCTGTCCAGGACCTTCTGGCTTTCAAAGTCTCCATTGAGAAGTTGGGCGTTATTCTGATGGGTCTGCCTTTATAGATCACTTGGCCTTTTTCCTTTGCTGCTCTTAATATTCTTTCTTTGTTCTGTATGTTTAGTGGTTTAATTATTATGTGGCAAGGAGACTTCTTTTGGGGGTCTAGTCTATTTGATGTTCTATAAGCTTCTTGTATCTTCATAGGTATTTCCTTCTTTAAGTTGGGGAAGTTTTCTTCCATGATTTTGTTGAATATTTTTTCTATATCTTTGAGTTGTTTTTCTCTTTCTTCTATCCCTATTATTCTTAGGTTTGGCTTTTTCATGGTGTCCCACATTTCCTGGGCATTTTGTGTTATGCATTTTTTGGCTTTGGTGTTTTCTTTGACTGATTAATCTGTTTCCTCTATTGTATCCTCTACACTATATATTCTATATTCCATCTTTTATATTCTGTTGGTTATACTTGCATCTGTGTTTCCTGTTCTTTTATTCAGATTTTCTATTTCTAGCATTCCCCCTGTTTGTGTCTTCTTCATTGTTTCTCTTTCAATTTTCAGATCTTGAACTATTTCCTTCATATGTTTAATTGCTTTTTCATGGTTTTCTTGGGATTTATTGATTTCATCCAATTTTTTGTTTTTCTTTTCCTCAATTTCTTTAAAGGAATTTTTCATTTGTTCTTTAAAGACCTCTTGCATCTTCATGAAGTTATTTTAAGGTTGCTTTCTTCTGCTTCTACATTGTGATGTTCAGGTCTTGCTGTTGTAGAAGGGCTAGGTTCTGGTGTTGCCATATTGTTCGTTATGTTGTTGTATGTATTTTTGCACTGGTGTCTGCTCATCTCTTCCTCCAGTAAGTGCAAGAAGTGCCTGTGTCTGAGCCAGCTGTTATTGGTCCAATCTGTGTTTGCTGTGTCTGTGTCTCAGGGGGCCCCTCTGGGTCCAATCTTAGCTCTTGGTCTAATTAGAGCTGGCAGATTCTGTATCTCAGGGATCTGCTCTTGTCCCAGTCAAAGCTAGCTGATTCTGTGACTCAGGGAGTCACTCTTGGTCTTATCAGGGCTCCTGATCCAGTCAGAGCTGGCAGATTCTGTGTCTTAGGTAGCCACTCTTCGTCTAATGAGAGCTCTTGGTCTGATGGGAGCTGGTGGATTCCTTGTCTCATGAAGTTACCGGGGTCGCAAGCAGATGGGTATTGGGGTAAGGCATGGGTCTTGTAGATTGCAAGGTCCAATGGAGGGTTTTGGTGGGGGATCCTGGCTGCAGGGAGTTTTCCCTGCTGGTCAGCAACTGGGGTGGGGTTTCCCGGGGACTGGCTGTGTCCCAGGGCCGAAGTAAGTATTTCTTAGAGACTGGAACAATTCTTGTGTTTGTTTTGTTCCTCTTGTGTGTATAGGGTGCTTATAAAATATATGTTTATGGCATATGTAGTTTTAAAGTCTTAATTTTAAGAATTATACAACTAATATGTGAATGTCAATTAGAAGACTCAAAAAGTTAATAGCATTTTCTATTCTGCTTTGTGTGTGTGTGTGTGTGTGTGTGTGTGTTTAGACAGGGTTTCTCTTTATTAATAGCCCTGGCTGTCCTAGAACTTCTGTGTAGACTAGGCTGGCCTCAAAATCACAGAGATCCACCTGCATCTGCCTTTCAAGTGCCCAGCTTCTACTCTGATTTTTAAGCACATTTTTAAGAGTCTTCTAATTCAAAGTCATCCTGTCACCAAAGTGTTACTCTAGAGGTCTCATATTTTCTCAAACTTAGCTAATCAGAGTCCTTCAGGCTCCAGACATCTGTGTTACAAACCCTTCAGTTGACTTGATGCTATGAAGTTTGGGAATGACTTAGTTTGTACAGCTGAGAAGCCTGGGGTGTAGCCAACGTGTATTTTTTCACTGGAAGATGACAAAAGGGTGGAGTTAGCCTTTGCCTGTGGCTTTTGGACAGTCATCTACCTTCTCCCCTGCTCTGTTTCTACTGGGCATCTGCTGGGATACACCCTTGAAACTAGACTGTGGGAACATGAAAAGCATTCATCCTCTGGGCAAAGATTAAGAACTGGCAGATAAAGGTGTAGAAGTGCTTGATTCTTGCTTGACAATACTAATTTGCTACTTTATTCAACAGAGAGTTTGCCCAAAGAGTCTGAAGCATTCTGAAGATCCAGAAAAGGATTCTTGCTTTGCTTTATTTGCTAAATTTGGCAAAGAGGTAATATTTAAGTAGTCTGTCTGTCTTAGTGTATTACAGGATATTCTTTTTTTTTTTTTTTTTCCCAAGACAGGGTTTCTCTATGTTGCTTTGGTGCCTGTTCTGGATCTCTCTCTGTAGACCAGGCTGGCCTTGAACTCACAGAGATCCGCCTGGCTCTGCCGCCCAAGTGCTAGGATTAAAGGCGTGAGCCATCACCGCTCGGCCAGGATATTCTTAAATGAATGTATAGTGAAGAGATCTAGTGATCGTCAGTGACATAGTTATTTATAATTATTTTGAGTTTTGTTTGTTTGCTTGTTTGTTTGAGACAGGGTCTCATTATGCAGCCTTAGCTGGACTGAAACTCACTATGTAGACCAGGTTATCCTTGAATTCCATTGCTCTGCTTGCCTGTGCCTCCTGAGTGCTAGAATCAAAGGTGGGTGCCATTGGGCCTCCCCCCCCTTTTTTTTGACAGAATACATTTATTTATGCGTGTCATGGTGCACATATGGATGTTAGATGATAAATTGCAGGAGTTGATTCTCTCCTTTCACTCTGGATTGCAAACTCAGGTCATCTTTCATCAAGTCTTGGTGGCAAGCACCCTTAACTGAGCCATATCACTGACCTTGAAAATTGATTTCTTAAATGTATTCTTTTTTTTTGTTTGTTTTTTTGTTTTGTTTTGTTTTTTTGTTGGGTTTTTCGAGACAGGGTTTCTCTGTGTAGCTTTGCGCCTTTCCTGGAACTCACTTTGGAGACCAGGCTGGCCTCGAACTCACAAAGATCCGCCTGCCTCTGCCTCCCGAGTGCTGGGATTAAAGGCGTGCGCCACCACCGCCCAGCGAAAATTAATTTCTTAAATTCAGATTGGTAGTGAGGTTTTGTTTATATGCTTGATTGATGGGCTTTGGATTATTATTTTTTTTTATGTTTACTTATTATCCGTGTATGTGATGTGTGGAGGTCAGAGAACAACCTACCAAAGCCCATTTTCTTCCACCCTGTGTGTCCTGGGTGTCAAACTCACATTGTCAGACTTGATGGCAAGTGCTTTTGCTTGTGAGAATTCTTCTGGTTACTTTTTGTGGCAGGGTCTTGAAATGTAGCCAAGGCTGTCCTTGACCTTATGTTCCTCTCTCCTCAGGTAGGCAAGTGTTGGGATGGCAGGTTTGTTTTGGTAGAAAGGTCTTTTAAAAACTTACACAAGAAATCGCTGTTTCAAAAGTCTCTTGAATTCTTGGAAAATAATTCAGCTGAGTGATGACAACTCAAATATAGTTGTTATTGCCCTATATTAATAAATAATTGTTCATAATAATGGGTTTCATTGTGACATTTTTGTGTCTACCTATAATGTACATTGATCATACCTCACTCCTTCCCTCAGCTTTTTATATAAAGGGGAATAAGTACTTAAAACAAATTAACCTTTTCTGAGAATTAGCATTTTGTTTTGTAGTCATAACAAATAAAGACTGCATGCTTGTTTTTCACATTTTAGAGGAGGATGAATATTAATTTCCTAAATGTAAGCTATATTCAGATACACAACTTGTTTGTGTGTTCTTTCTTGTTAAGGTATCAGTTAAAATGAAGCAGTACAAAGATGAACTATTGGCTTCATGTTTAACCTTTGTTCTGTCCTTGCCACATGACATCATTGAACTTGATGTTAGAGCCTATGTTCCTGCATTGCAGGTAGGTGAATTTTCTTCAATATAACCTTACTTTTATCACCACTTTGTTTACTAAAAGACATGGAAGTATCAGGATTAAAGCAGGGGCTCACCCAGCAGCCTCTGAACACTTCCTAGCTGGGAGGCTTCGAGTACCAGAGGTAGCTCTGCTCCTCCTTTACAAATTGAGCTGAGGATTAGGTCTTGCATGTGCTGAAAGCCTGCAGTAAATCCCCAGCCATGGTCCACTGTCCCTAGTTTTCCTCTGGTGTTTTAAACTATGCCTATTTACAACCTTTAGCAGTTTCTAGGGGCTAACAATAGAAGCATATCAATTAGAAACCGTAAAATAGGGCTAGAGAGATGGCTCAGAGGTTAAGAACATTGACTGCTCTTCCAGAGGTCCTGAGTTCAATTACCAGCAACCACATAGTGGCTCAAAACCATCTATGATAAGATCTGATGCCCTCTTCTGGCCTGCAGGCAAAATGCAGACAGAACACTATATACATAATAAATAAATAAATCTTAAAAAAAAAAGAAACCATAAAATAATTGATGGTTTTTGTTTCTGTATGTATTAAATTCCTGCTTTAATTTTCCTTGTTTGTATTGACATATAGATGGCTTTCAAGCTGGGCCTGAGCCATATGCCTCTGGCAAAAGTAGGTCTGGATGCCCTCGAGGAATGGTCAGTTCACATTGATAAGTCTATAATGCAGCCTTACTACAAAGACATTCTCCCCTGCCTTGATGGATACCTGAAAACTTCAATCTTATCTGGTAAGTTTTACAGAACTTGGGATGAGTATCATAAAAAAAATTGCAGTGTGATAATAAAATTGGGCTATTAGTATTTTTTCCAACTTGTAAAGTTTCAACATAGAATATTCAAAATGTGTTTGATTGGTTTTTCTTTTAAGTTATCATTTCTCAGAATTTGTTAATATTTTGGAAACTGAAGGGTTTTTTTTTTTTTGAGGTTATAATTTAATTACAATATTTCTTCCTTTCCTTTCCTCAATCCTCCAATATGCCCCTCCCCACTCTCCTTCAAATGCAAGACGTGTTTTTTCACTGTTATTGCATGCATATATGTATATGTGTATACTTGTATATTCCTAAATATAATCTGTTGTCCATATAATATTACTTGTAAATATGTTATCATGGCTGACCATTTACACTGGACAACTAATTGGTGTGCTGAAGTGTTATCTAATTATTCATATCAATAAAAACCAGGAGTCAGATATTGGGGTAAAAGCTGAAAAATCAGAGAAGCAGAAGAGCAGCCACCTCTCTGTCTCTGTCCCACCTTATCACTCCTGTCTCTGCTCAGCCTTATCACTTCCTGTCTCCTGTCTGTACAGACCTCCAGACTTCTATGCTTGACTAGTGGCTAGTACCACCCTCTGATCTCCAGGTTAGCTTTATTTGTCAGAACACAAACAAAATATCACACAAGTGTGCTATTCCTTAGGAAGACCACCTCTCCCTCTCCCGGCTTTCCTCAGTTGCATGTAGTTCTTCCTGTAGGGTTGAGGCCATGTGCGCTTTTCTCTGTTCAGTTTGGCATGTTCTTGGCATAATCCTTGTTCAGCTAATGTTAGGCCAGTCATGTTAGTAAAGTCTTTATGGGTGTAGCTTCTGATATTGGTAGGAGACATGATATCTGCCCTCTCTTCCATAGAGTTCCTTGACCCTAGGTGTGGTAGTGCTTTGTAGATGTATCCACTGGGACTGGGCCCCAAAATTCTGCATTATGATTGCTTGTGGTTTTCTGTAGTAGTCTGTCTATTGCAAATGCAAGTTTCTTTGATGAAGGTTGAAGACTACACTTACTTATGGGTATAAGGACAAATGTTTATAATTTGTTGTTAAGGATTATGATGGTTTAGTAAATTAGTGGTTTTAGGATTCTCCTCCAGTAACATTGACTTCACTGGCACTGATTTTTTTAAGCTGGTTTATGGTATCAGACATGGTATCCCTTTTGTTGAGAGGGTCTTAAGTCCAATTAGAAAAGCTATTGGTTACCTCCAAGTTATGTGTGCCAAAGGTTGTCATGCCATGCTGGTTATTGATGTGGTTCATAAGCATCATAGCTGGGGAAGACTGTTGATTGCCTTCTTCCTTTGAAAACCTGGATGGTGCCTTCTGGTACCATGAAAGCTAGTCCTCAGGGAGAGGACTTTAAGGTCAGTTCTAGCTCAGGAGTCTCTGGGCGCTCTTTCTGAAGTATATAATGTGTTTAGCAATAGGGACTTACCTTCTACCTCTAGGTGTTGAGTAGCCAAGGGGAACAACAATAGAATGTATGTTTTGGGAGTCTTTTGGACAGCCTTGACCAACAGCTCCAAAGAGGCCTTCTTGGATCTGGTATTATAAGTTTTGTTAGGTGATCTTTGGCTCTTAGAGGGAACATGGTCAGCCCAGATGAGAAAAGTTCATTAAAACTACATATGTATATTTATATACAGAATTATTATGTATTATAGGTTTTTTTTTCTTAAAGGTAGTTAATAGTATAATTCCTTGTGGCTTTTCCAGACATTCTTATTGTTATTTTACCTACCTCCTTTTTCTAGTTCTATTTCTCTGCAAAATTTGCAATTGTGTTTCTCTTTACAGCTAAATAGTATTCCTATATAAGTACCACATTTTTATTATGCATTTGTTGGTTGAAGGACATTTAGGTTGTTTCAGTTTCCTAGCTATTGTGAATAGAGAAGCAATGAACATGGCTGACCATGTGTAGAATATTAAAGTCCTTTGGGCATATGCCAATGAGTGATATAACTGGGCCATATGGTAAATTTTTTTTAGTTTTTGAGAATTCTCCACACTGATTTCCATCCTAACTGCTCCAATTTGGAATCCCAGCTGCAGAGAATGAGTGTAATGATACAGCAAGAGAGAAGCCTTGGCGGGTGGAACCAAGGTGCCCCACAGTGGGTGAGAGACAGAGATGGCATGCATACAGTGCTTAGTGCAGAGTTTTATTATTAAAGGGAGAGAGGAGAGAGAGAGGGGGGTGCCTGCTACCTCTGGTGAGAAGGGGAAAGAGAAAGAGAGAGCGAAGCAGGAGGAGTCCTTTCTTAAAGGGAACAGAACGCAGGGCATGCCAGGGTATTATCTGCTTATTGGCCAGGATTCCAAGAAGTGGGTCTGAATGCTAACAGTGAGGATTCCCTTTTCCCCACCCCCTCTAGCATTTGTTGTTCATTGTTTTGTTGATCTTTGCCATTCTGATTGGAGCAAGATGAAATCTCACATTTGTTTTGATTTATATTTCTAATTGCTGGCTATGGTGAATATTTTTTTGAGCTTTTTTTGTTTTTTTTTAGCTATTTTTCACCCTCTTTTTGAGACCCACTATTTAGGTCCATTTTCCAGTAAGTCATTTGTTTTTTGACTGTTTTTTTGAGTTCTTTATTTATTCTGGATATTAGTCCTCTGTCAGCTGGCAAAGATTCTCTCCCATTCGGTGGGCTTCCTCTTCACCTGGCTGACACTTTCTTTAGCTGTGCAGAAGCTATTTAGTTTCATGAAGCCCCACTTGTCACTTGTTTGCCTTAATTCTTGGGCAAATGGAGTTTTTTGGGGTTTTTTTTTTGGGTTTTTTTGTTTGTTTGTTTTGTTTTTTTGTGACAGGGTTTCTCTGTGTTGTTTTGGTGCCTGTCATGGATCTTGCTCTGTAGACCAGGCTGGCCTTGAACTCACAGAGATCCGCCTGCCTCTGCCTCCTGAGTGCTGGGATTAAAGGTGTGTGCTACCACCACCGGGCTTGCAAATGAAGTTTTATTCAGGAAGTCCTTCCCTATCTTGTAGAGCACAGCCTATGTTTTCTTCTAGCAGTTTCAGATTATGTGTTTAGGTCTTTGATCCATTTGGAGTTAAGTTTTGGGGCAAGGTGATAGATATGGGTCTAATTTTATTATTCTGCTTGTGGAATCCAGTTTTTCCAGTGCCATATTTTGAAGATGTTTTCTTTTCTCCAGAGTATGTTTTTGGTGTCTTTATCAGTCAAATATTAAGTGGTTGAAATTACGTGTGCTCATGTTTGGGTCTTCAATTTTGTTATGTTGGTCTACATGTCTGTTTTTGAGCCAATACCATATTATTTTTATTACTATGACTCTGTGATATATCTTAAGGTCTGGAAATGTAATCCCTTCAGCATGCCCTTCCCCCCCACCATAGCCCCCTCAGGATTGTTGTGGCTATCCAGGGTCTTTTGTGCTTCCATTTGAATTTTAGGATAGGTTTTTCTGTTTCCATGAGGAATGAGATGGAAATTTTTGCTGGGAATGCTTTGAATTTGTAACTAGCTTTTGGTAGAATGATCATTTTCGCAGTGTTGATTCTAACAATTCATAGCATAAAAGTCTTTCTATTTCTTACTGTCTTTCTGTCTCTTTATTCAGACATTTAAAGTTTTCATTGTAGAGGTCTCTCACTTCCTTGGTTAGGTTTATTCCTAGATTATTTTATTATTATTAATTATTATTATTTTATTTATTTTGGGGAGGGATTTTTCGAGATAGGTTTTCTTTGTGTAACAGTTCTGGCTGTCCGGGAACGCTTCTTTGTAGACCAGGCTGGCCTTGAACTCACAGCTATCCGAATGCCTCTTCCTCCAGAGTGCTAGCATTAAAGGCATGTGCCATCACTGCCCAGCAATATTTTATTTTTTTTTTCATTTTTTTTTAAAGATTTATTTATTATGTATACAAGTGTTCTACCTGCATGTATGCAGGCCAGAAGAGGGCACCAGATCTAACTACAGATGGTTGTGAGCCACCAAGTGGTTACTGGGAATTGAACTCAGGACCTCTGGAGGAGCAGCCACTGCTTTTAACCTCTGAGCCATCTCTCCAGTCCCTTATTTTATTTTTTAAGGCTATTGTGAACGGGAATGTGTCTGTGATCTCCTCGGTGCGACTGTTGTTGGTGTATAGAAAAGCTATTTATTTGTGCAAGTTGATTCTGTATTCTATCACAATGCTGGATTTGTTTATGTTTCTACAAGTTTAGTACAATTTTTTGTGATTGTTAATCCCAAAATTCTCATGAAAGAAAGGACCAAGTCCACAACTGTCCTAATTAAAGCAAGCTGTATTTAGGGGTACCCAAGCCTGGCCTGCTGGCTGCCTCCCTCTAAGTCCGGGATTTTTAAGAGCATTTCCCACTGGCCTCTCCAAGTCCCTTTTATAGGAGAAATGAGGTGTTCACAAGGGGGTGAGGGCACTTGGCAGGTATCTACTATTAAAAGGTTACAATAAAAGGGGAGGAATAAAGGCAAGAATACTTACCAAAAGCAAGAATACACATCAAATGAATGGGGGTTACAGTCAGTTTACATCAGACCAAGAACTTATTCTTGATTACAAATGGAATCCTTAATTAGCAGGGCATGTCTCTTAGCTAGGAACAGATAGGAACTGTGTTGGTTAAGCGGCGGCGCTCGTGGCACCCCACCCACGGCAGCTGTGCGGACAGGGGAGAGTGCTGGATGTATAGGTGACTGAAGAGTCAGGAGCCTTAGTTACCTTTCTAGAGCTTTATTGGAAGAGAGAGTGTGAGAGAGGGAGAGGGAGAGAGAGAGCGCGTGGAGGGAGGGAGTACGGAAGGAGAGAGTGCGGAAAAAGAGAGGTCACAGAGCACGCCCGCTTTTTAGGCTGGGACGCTGTCGCAGGCTGGTGACATAATTAAGGACATAATCCTTACAAACTGTTTTGACTATAAACAAAACTCATAACCTGCAAGGTGATATTCTTAGTTTCAGTCTCCCATTAACCTGTGAGGTATATCTTCATTTTGGGTTTTACAGTGGTCTCTAATGTATAGCATTATTTCATCTGCAAGCAGGGATAGTTGGACTTTTCTTAGCCTATTCGTAACGCTGTAATTTCTTTCTCTCGCCTTATTGCTCCATGTAGTGCTTCGAGAACAGTGTTGAAAAGGAATAGGGATAGTGGATGTTACGTCCAGATCTCGGGGACCCTGAAAAGACTACCACAGAGACCGAATCCCATATGTAAAAGCAAAGAGCCTTTATTTCAAGCCTGGAGTTTGGTCTCTGTCTTTCTGACACAGTGGTCAGAACAGAGAGCCCCGAGCCCAGTTGGGGTAGGGTTTTATCATAGCAGAGGTTGGGTTCAGGGAATTTCTAGGGTTCAGGACCCTGATTGGCTGACATTTGTCTAGGGGTATCTATAAAAGGGAAATAGGTGTGTGCTAGGCTTAGGTTCATCTGTCGATCTTATCCAAGGGTTGGAATGTTTGGGATGTCAGGTACTTCCCCTTAGATGCTGGCCCATTCCTGGGTGGATCCCTGGGTGGTGGTAGTTTACAGCTTTTCCTGGATCCAGGTGTTGCCTATCCCTAAGCCTGTCACAGCAGCTGTGTCTAGGCCTCTAAGCCTGTCAGTCATGGCAGCTGTGTGGTCAGGCTGCTTTGGGCACCCCAAGGTGGACATTTCTGTTTCATTCCTGACTTCAGTGGTGTTTTGCTTTAAGCTTTTCTGCATTTAGGGTAGTATTGGCTGTGGGTTTTCTCATATATAGCTTTTGTGTTGAGTTATGTTCCTTCTAATCCTGCATTCTCTAAGACTTTTATAATGAAGATATGTTTGATTTCCCCCCCCCAAGGCCTTTTCTACATCTTTTGATATAATCATGTGATTTTGTCATTTAGTTTATTTATGTGGTTTATTACATTTATTGACTTGAGTATGTTGAACCATTCCTACATTTCAGGGATAAGGCTGACTTGTTTATGGTTTATAATCTTTTTAATGTATGTCTGTATTCTGTTTGTAAGTTTTTTTATTTATTTATGAGTATTTGTATTATAAGCATAATAAATTTGTTTTTATATATTTATAAATATAATTTATACATTCATAATAAATTTGTGTAAATAAATATTTAAGTATTTCTGAGTATTTTCATTATTTGTATCTACATTCATCAGGGATATTGGCTGGTAGTTTCCTTTTTTGTTGCTTTACCTGGTTTGGATATTAAAATGACATTGGCTTTGTAGAAGTTTGGGAGTGATCTTGCAGTTTCTTTCTTTTTTTCTTTTTTCTTTTTGAAATAATTTAAGGACTGGCTGGAGATAATTGAAAGTTTGATAGAAGTCTGTTGTGAATGTATCTGGTCCTGGACTTTTTTTTTTTTTTTAATCTAGAAGGCTCTTTATTACTATTTCGATTTCCACATTTGTTATGGGTCTATTTAAGTTCTTAGCTTCTTCCTGGTTTAATTTTGGTGGTTTGGCTGGATCTAGTAAATTATCCATTTCTTTTAGATTTTCCACCTAAGAGTACAGATTTTTAAAATATTCCCTTATAATATTCTAAATTTCTTTGGTGTCTATTGTAATGTTTCCCTTGTCATTTCTAATTCTGTTAATTTGGATCTTTTCTTTCTTTCTGTTGGCTAGTTGGGCCAAGGGTCTGTCAATCTTGTTTATTTTCTCAAAGAACTAGCTCTTAGATTTGCTGATTCTTTTTGTTGTTTTCCTTGAGTTTCTGCTGTTATTTTTATCTTTATTGCTGTTGGCTGGGTTTTTATTTGGTTAGTTCTTATTTTTCTAAATTTTTGAGCTATAACATTAAGCCATTTGGTTTGTGTTCTTTCTAATTTCATAATGTAGATCCTTAGAGCTAGAAATTTCCCTCCTAAGACTATTTTCTGTGTGCCCAAGAGGTTTTATTGGGTTGTGTTTTTATTTTCATTTAGTTCCATTAAATTTTGTATTTTTTTTTCTTGATTTTTTTTCTTTGATCTAGTCATCATTTAGTAATGAGATGTTTAATCTCCATGAGTTTGGCTATTACTAGAGTTTTTTGTTTTAAGTTTTATTGCATTGTGCTTAAATAGGATAGAAGGTATACTTTTGATCTTTTTGCATTTGTAGATTTGTTTTGTGTCCCAGGATGTGGTCTATTTTAGAAAAGCTTCCATATGCTACTGAGTAGAACACATATTCTTCTGTCTTTGGATAGAATATTTTGTAGATACTTGTTAAGTCTATTTGTATGACATTGTATAATGTGACTTCTGTTTTTCTCCATTTCTGTTTATTTTTTGGCCAAATGATGTGTTGGAGAAAGTTGGATATTGAAATTACCTACTATAATGGATTGATGTTTATTTGTGTCTTTAAATCAAGTAGTTGATTTTTAATGAAATGGGACACCCTAGTTTTGTTGTATATATGTTTAGGACAGTAATGTTTTCTTTGTTAATGGTTAATTAATCCCTAGATTAGAACAAAGTGTCCCTCTTTATCTAGTCTCATTAGTTTTAGTTTGAAGTTTGTTTTGTTAGATATTAGGATAATGATGCCTGCTTTCTTCCTGGCCCCATTTGATTGGAGTACTTTTGTCTATCCTTTAACTCTGTAAAGCTAAAATGTCTTCTTTGTAGGCAGCAGATAGATGTTTCTTGATCCATCCAGTCAGTCTGTGACTTGATTGGAGAATTGAGCCCACTGATACTTAAAGTTATTATTGAAGTGTTTGTGTTAATTGTGGTCATTTTTTTGTGTTGTTGTCTTCTCGATGTAAGTTGTATTTTAATAATTATAGGCTTTGTATTTTTTTCCATAGTCTCTCTGCCATGCTCATTCCTGTCTTTAGCTCAGTTCCTCTCTTCACCTTGAAATATTGCTCCCTATATATTCCTCAAATTTGATTTGTTGGATGTAAATTTTTTTAGGTTGTTTATGTCATGGAAAATGTGAGTTATGTGGCACAATGTTATTCATTAAGTGGCGCTGTTTACCTTGCAAGAAAAGCCACAAGGCACAACAAAACCCACTATAAGAGTTTATTAGGGGAAGGGAACAGAAGGGAGCGCTTAGGCCCATGAGAAATGGTCATGCAAGGAGAGAGAGGGGAGGTGTCTGTGACCCACTTTGTATGGCTTACCCCCGCACATGCGCATATGGGTTTATGTAGGTACGCCAGCCATGCGCATAGATTACATGATTACACTGAGCACAAATTACATGACCACACAGTGCATGAATTATGTAGGACATTAGGCCCGGAATGACTAAGCATCTTGCCAGCGCATGCACAGTCATTGGTGAGTGGCTAGAGATTCCAGCAGAAAACTTTCTTTTTTCCTTCAATTAGGGCCCATAGTTTTGCTGGATATTTGATTTTCAGTTGGCCATAGTCTTTTCTTTTTTATTATTATTAATTAAATTTATTATTTATTTTACATCCCAACTGTAGTTTCCCCTCCCCTCTTTCCTCTCATTCCCCTCCCCTATCCACTCTTCCTCTGTTTCCATTCAGAAACGGGCAGGCCTCCCATGGGTGTCAACAAAGCAGCCATCATCAATAGTCTTTTAAGACTTGGAATGCATTGCTCCAGGCTCTTCTGGCTTACAGTTTCTATTGAGAAATCAGCTTTTATTCTGATGTGCTGTTCTTTATATGTGACTTGTGTTTTTTCTCCTGCAGCCTTCAATACAGTCTTTCTTGTATGCTTAGTGTTTTAACTATGATATGCCATTGGGATTTCATTTTCTAGTCTTGTCTATTTTGTGTGCTCCTTGTATCTGTATGGGTGTATCTTTCTTTAGTTTGGGAAGTTTTCTATGATCTTGCTGAAGATCTACTCTATGCCATTGACCTGGCATTCTTCTCCTTCATCTATACCTATAATTTGAAGTTTTCATTTTTTTCATGGTGTCCCACATTTTCTGTCTTCCTTTTCTCTCTCTCTCTCTCTCTCTCTCTCTCTCTCTCTCTCTCTCTCTCT
>CABHPP010120022.1:0-13040 GCA_902168425.1 Peromyscus attwateri | reverse complement strand
TCTCTCTCTCTCTCTCTCTCTCTCTCTCTCTCTCTCTCTCTCTCTCTCTCTCTCTGTGTGTGTGTGTGTGTGTGTGTGTGTGTGTGTGTGTGTTTTAAAGTTCCATGCTTCTTGTTTATTTGTTCTAGAATTGTCTTTGAGATATTCTGTCTTCTGCTTGATACATTATACTTGTAAGGCTTTCCTTTGTGTTTCTTATGAGGCTGTGCATTTTTCTCTTCCATCTTCATTTCAGCTTGAGTCCTTGTCAATGTTCCTATCTCCTGATTGAATTCTATCTTAAATCTTGGGTTATCTTCATCATTTACACTTGTTTTCTTGGACTTCACTCCAGGCGTTTATTCTCCTTAAGCTTGTTCTTGATTTCACTGAGCTGTCTCTTTGTGTCTTCTTTAAAGTCTTTGAATTCTTTGATGAAGTTTATGATTGTTCTTTTACGTTCTGTGTCTTGGAGTTCATCTAGGTAATTCTCATTGGCAAGCATTTCTATAAGACTGTTAGATTTGGGAGAGAAGATACTGGCTTAATCTTTCATATTGTTGGTATTCTTGGGATTCTGATTTGTTCTGGACAGAGCAGTTGGGGCAGAAGAGAAGATGTGGGGCAGACTGGAAGTGCTTGGGTGGAATGAAGTGAGGTGGACAGAGAGGATATGCTTCTTATTCCAAGCCTGGTGGTTGGGAATAGATAAGAATGAGTGGAAAGGTTGGCAATGACATGGGTTGGGGAATAGGTAGGCTGGATCTTGACCCAAACCTAGAGCTCTTTTGCAATGAATGTCATGAAGATCAGACTAGATTGCTGCATTGGTTGTAAGACCCATGCTATGCAGAAGTCAGGGGGACTCACCAGGCTAGACCCTGGAGGAGAATGTAGGAAGTCTGGATATGGAGTCCAGTGGTGGAAGTGGCACAAAGGGATGTATGGGTGGGTACAGATGTATGGATGTAGGAAGTCTGGATATGGAGTCCAGTGGTGGAAGTGGCACAAAGAGATGTATGGGTAGGTCAGGTCCTGACAGATGCCTAGAGGTCAGCTTGTGTGCTGGCACAAGTGGGTGGTCAGACTAGGCTGTGGGAGCAGGGCTAGATCTGGCTGGTTCCTGAAAAATGATTATAGGGTGGTAGGGACTACTCACCAGGCTAGACCTTGGAGGAGGACATGGGAAGTCTGGGTATAGAGTGTGGTGGTGGACATGGCATAAAAGGACCTATTTGTGAGTGGATGCAGTTTAGGTGGGTCCTTGTGCAAACCTAGAGGTTAGCTGAGGTACAGAAGGAGGTAGTGGGACAAGGGATGCAGGTGCAGGACATGGGATGTGGGACTCTGTGGAAACCTAGAGGTCATCATTTGGTAGTACTGTTTTGGAGGGTTTAGGAGATGCAGCCTTGCTTAAGGAAGTTCTTCCGGAGGGGGGGGGGGTTGTCTATGAAAGTTTTATAGCTTTGGTCTACTTCCAGTATTCTCTCTTTCCTTTATGTCTGTGGCTGAGAAGTCATCTCTCAGCTTCCTGCTCATGCCATGCTGCCAAGTTTCCCTGCCATGCTGCACTCTGGAACCATAGCTCAAATAAACTTTTATAAGTTGCTTGGTCATGGTATTTTACCACAGTAACAAGAAAATAACTTATTCATTCCCTAACTGGTCATCTGCCCTAAACCCAAACTCATTGTTTCCACCCATAAAGAACAGCTGTACTGGTTTGGTTTTGTGTGTCAACTTGACATAAGCTAGAGTCATCAGACGAAAGAGCCTCAGCTGAGGAAATGCCTCCTTGAGATCCAGCTGTAAGGCATTTTATCATTTATTGGTCAGTGGGGAGGGCCTAGTTCATGTTGGGTGGAGCCACCCCGGGCTGCTGGTCCTGGGTTCTATAAGAAAGCAGGCTGAGCAAGCCATGGGAAGCAAGCCAGTATGCAGCACCCTCCTGGCCTCTGCATCTGTTCCTGCCTCTGGGATCCTGCCCTGTTTGAGTTCCTGTCCTGACTTCCTTCAGTGATGAAGAGCAATGCTGAAGTATAAGCCTAATAAACCCTTTCCTCCCAAATTTGCTGTTTGGTCATATTGTTTTGTTGCAGCAATAGAAACCCTAACTAATACACCAGCTTCCAGGATGTAAAAAATCAAGTTAAGAAATAGAGAAACAGAGGTAGTGGCAAAGTTCCTTTGACAATCAGGATTTATTTCTGAGAGCCAAAAATTTGCTGAACTGAGCCATAGCCACCATGCAACTTAACACTACAGATAAATAATTTTATGGCTGTAGAGTTAACCATCTAGGCCATAGAAAATGAACACATCAAAGATTTTATTTAACTCAGTAGTTAATAAGAGAAATAAATAGATGTTGCAACTGGTTCCCATAACCTGAATCTTCAAAAAAATTTTGTAACTTTTAAAATTTATTTGTGACAAAGGTTCATGAGGAACAATAATATTTAGTTTTTTTTTTTAAAAATAAAATGTATTTTATTTTGGGGTGGGAGGTATGCATGAGCCACTTTGCATGATTGAGGATCAAAGGACAACTTACAGGACTCAATTTTCTCCTTCCACTATGTATATCCAAGGGATTGAACTCAGGACTTTGAACTCAGGCTTTGCAGCAAGATAACCACAAAGTTTCTCATTTGTCCATATTTACAGTCATAGAGCATCCTCCCATAATGTATGGTCATAAAGCAATGATAGATAAAATGTGTAAGTAAAAAACCTTCCTGAAAAACTGAAAACTAATCTGCCAACCTGTTGCCCACCACCCTTCAATTCTTTGATGTACATTTCGTACATCAAAATCATTGCTGTATTTAACTTTGCAAACAAGTTCAAATTAGGACATTGGCATGAATTTGATTGGCATCTACTCCTTGGATCCTTTCAGGAATTGTATTTTATAAACATTACTGTATACTATAACTTCAATTATCATATGTTTGTTTGGGTTTTTCTAATGTTTACTCATGATTAGATTCAGGTTAATGAGGGGTATTCCTCCTTTGAAACCTGTTCTACTCCCAAGAGTTTTCTCTCTTTCCTTAATGAATTTAATTTGTTCTACTCAAAAAAAAAAAAGGCGGGGGGATAGGTGTTTGAGATAGCTCAGTGGGCTCAGTGGTCAGTAACGTCCTGGCCTTATGACCTGAATTCGGTCCTCTGGACCCACATGGAAAGAACCAAACAAGTTGTCCTCTGACCACTACATACATGCTATGGCACATGTGCACACTGCCATAAAAGCCAGAGCTCTCATCTTTTTTGTTGTTGTAGTTGGTTTTGGGGGGAGTCGGTAGGGTGGGACGGGGTTTTACTGTGTAGCCCTGGCTGTCCTGGAACTCACTCTGTAGACTAGACTGACCTCAAACTCACAGAGATCTGCCTGCCTCTGCATCCCAAGTGCTAGGATGAAAGGTGTGTGCCACCCTGCCCAGCCATAGCTCTCATCATCGTAAAGGAAAATAAGAGATAGTTATTCTGGAGCCATTTTGAGTGACCATGTCCTGGGAACATAGCTTTAAGTTATCCCAAATTCCATATTCCAACCTGGAAGCAGTTTCACAGTTTTTATAGTTTTATGGAACAGAAAAAGTCATAAGGCAAGCTTAAAATACATTGGTGGGTACATCAGAGAGGTGGGAAAAGTAGCCCATAGGTCCCAGATGCTCTGATGGCATTCTTAGCTTGTAGATTATAGAAATAAGTTGCCTACTGAGCTGAAAGTTCTAAATGTTTTTTATTGTCATAAGATGATAGTTCTGAGGTGGGCAAGGAATGGCATTCTGGTGGGCCAGAACTAGCCCAGGATAAAATAATTAGCCTCCAAGACTGCAACCTTCCAACCTTTCCACAATACTGAGATTCTAAGTAACCAATCAGTCTCCATAGACAGATGCCTTCAAGAGTTTTCATCCATAGTCCCTACCCCAAAGTAAAATAAATTTTAGAACAAACACTATAAATAGTATTGTTTCTCTTGGAAGCTTCTACATTAGTTTTAGTGTCTATTCATCCATAGTTCCACCTGAATTATTACTGTGATAGTTACAGAATGATAGTTTCTCTCCTGGTAGTAACATAAAAATTGTTATGTTTTCAAGTATTTGATTATGAGGCTTGGATTGTCACAGATTTGGCTTATGTCTAAGGTGGGAGGACTAACTTCTACAACCACAAAATGGTTCCAGCTCTTTTACGTACAGGTGGAGCTTCTAATGGGCAGTGGTATTCAAAAGACAACTAATCTAAATATTTTTTTGTTCTGGAGTTTTAAATTTTGTGATAATATTGTAAATAACCAGTACTTTAATGTTTCTGTTTCACAATGTAGTGTTGGTGTTGCTTAAAAAAATTTTTTTGTTGTCGTTGTTTACTACCTATAGATGAAACCAAGAGCCATTGGGAAGTATCAGCACTTTCTCGGGCTGCCCAGAAGGGATTTAATAGAGATGTATTGAAGCATTTGAAAAGGACAACAAATATTTCACCAGTAAGAAATCCTTTGTCTTTTCTTTGCCTTAAGTCACTGCAATACCCTGCTCCCTGGTACCAACTTCTTAGTCACTGTTCTATTGCTGTAAAGAGACACCATGACCAAAGCAATTCTTATAAAATAATTTGGGCTGGCTTACAGTTTCAGAAGTGAGTCCATTTTCATCATGGTAGGGAGAATGGCAGCACACAGGCAGACATGGTGCTGAAGAAGTAGCTGAGAGTTCCACACCTGGATCATCAGGCAGCAAAAGAGAGAGACACTCACTGAGTGTGGCTTGGGCTTTTGAAACCCAAGGCCCAACCCCAGTGACACACTTCCTCCAAGGCCACACCTACTTCAACCAGGCCACATCTCCTAATTCTTCTCAAGTAGTACTATGCCTGATGACTAAGCATTCAAATATAAGAGCCCTTAGGGGCCATTCTTTTTTTTTTTTTTTTTGGTTTTTCGAGACAGGGTTTCTCTGTGTAGCTTTGCGCCTTTCCTGGAACTCACTTGGTAGCCCAGGCTGGCCTCGAACTCACAGAGATCCACCTGCCTCTGCCTCCCGAGTGCTGGGATTAAAGGCGTGCGCCACCACCGCCCGGCTAGGGGCCATTCTTATTCAAACCACCACCCTACTTTTGTTTGGTTGGTCTTTGTATGGTGGTGTGTAACAATTTGTTGTTGTTGTTGTTGTTGTTTTGTTTAGCATTTTATTTAGCATTTTTTGTGAAGAGACTAGATGATACCTACAGGCCTGCAGCCTTAAAGAGTCTGCCGGGCAGAACAAATCCTAGGGGATATTTGAATTGTGTGTTGAAATCCCCACTTTGTGGTCACTGCATCTTACTTTGCTTTCTGTTGGTGTGATACAACACAGACCAAACCAACTTGGGACATTATAGAAATCAGGCTCTTGAGAAACCAAGCAGCATTCAGGGAGTTGGAGAACTCTGCTGAAATCCCTGTGTATATTACTTTCTAAGAGTGGTCTCTGGGTCTCATGACCTCTGAAGGGAAGCTTCCATTGCAGTTTAAGCATATTTACAGAAGCAAATGGTGTGGGTACTGATCAGGACATTCTTTATCAAACAGGGTCTTGTTTAAAGACTTCTGTGTCAACCACTTCTTAGAAAGCTTTGTATGCTTTGATTTTTCACGATAAGAAGAAGGGGATCCAGCTGAAACAAGTAGGAATACAAACTAAGCCCAGTAAAATTAAGCCCATCCTGTATCTGCTTAATTCTGTAGCACTCAGGCAGAGAGGATCATAGTGGAAGGCAGTAGTTGGATTATGATAGGTGCATATTAAAATAATAATAGTTGGGCTGGAGAGATGGCTCAGAGGTTAAGAGCACTGCTTGCTCTTCCAAAGGTCCTGAGTTCAATTCCCAGCATCCACATGGTGACTCACAACCATCTGTAATGAGATCTGATGCCGTTTTCTGGCCTGCAGGGATACGTGCAGACAGAATACTGTATACATAATAGAAAAATAAGTAAAATAAATAAATAAATAAATAAATAAATAAATAAATAAATAAATAAATATGATAATAATAGTGTATTCTCTTTCCTTCCTCACCTACCCTGTATCTGCTTAGTTCTGTAGCACTCAGGCAGAGAGGATCATAGTGGAAGGCAATAGTTGGATTATGATAGATGCGTATTAAAATAATAATTGTTAGTGTATATTTCTCTTTCCTTCTTCAGTGGGAAGAAAGAGTATTTGGGTCTTACAGGTTTAAGTTCATCATCAAGGAAGCCAGGGTAGGAACTAGAGGGAAGAACTGAAGCAGAGATCATGGAGAAAAAACTCTGCTTATACCTTTCTGAGTTTGCTTTCTCATAAAACCCAAGACCACTTCCCCAGGGGTAGCACCACCCACAGTTGGCTGGGTCCTCCTACATTAAACATTTAGTCAAGAAAATGCCCCCACAGATATGACCGCAGGCCAGTGCAATAGAGCCAGCTCCTCATTTGAGATTCCCTCTTCCCAGGTAATTAAGATTTGGGAATTTGGCCAACCTCTTCCCTCATGAATGAAGAAAGCCTGCCACTTAAAGGGAAACATCTTTAACATACAGCTGCTACAATGAGCTTGATAGCTGATACTTACATATTTTTCTCATGAAATTTGTGATGATACCAATAAATGTAATTTTAGGCATCTGCAATGAAATGTGTCAACATTTGGGAAATTTGCTTACTCTAGTGAACTAGTATTTTCAGATGAACAATGCATGATTGTAAAATCCATTCAAAGTGCAAGATAAATGAATTTAGCATAATAGAGTTTATGTAAAAGTACATTGATTAGGCTTCACACTCTACATTGTATGATATGAAGGATAATCAGTTATCTAAAATGACTACAAAATGCTACTTTTTCTTCTACCTACACACCATGAGCTCTGTAATTTCTGTGCATAAAATGAAAGCCCTTTACACTAGTGTGAAACAGGTCCACTCTTTGGAGGGTTTTTTAAGATAACATTGGGGTAGTGTTTTTTTAAATGGTACCTGTTTTAGAGTTTGAATTGTTTTTTTACGTTTTATAAAATCTTTATTGACAAATAATTCACATAGTATACAATTTGCCTGTTTGCACAATTTGATAGACTTTAGTTCAGCATCCTCATAGGCCACCATCACCATCACCACTTTCTATTTTAGAACGTCACTGTCTTCAATTTCATACACACATATAATGTGTGGTGATTACATTCCATCTTATTTTTTTAAATGAACATAGTATTTGCAAATGTAACTATTTTTAAGTTTATAATTCAGTGGTATGAATTACATTCAAGATATTAATTACACTCATGATATTCATTAATTACACTCATGATATTAATTACATTTGTGGTATTCATTGATTACATTCACAGTATTCATTCAGTAACTGTATTTATGATATTCACTAATTACATTAATTGTATTGATTTATTACATTCATAATATTATGTCCTGATACTACTGTCCATTTGTGAGGCTTTTCCATCACTCAAAACAGAATAAAGTTTGAATTTCTAATGCAGTATTTAGGAATGTGACCCATATAAACAAAAGGTCTTTGGAGTTCTAGGTACTTTTAAGAGTGTAAAGGGTCTTCCACAAACATTGGAGCTGCTGGCCTTGTGCTGGACCTCCACCTGCAAAACTGGAAGAGATACAATTTCTTTTATGGATGGGTAGAATTTAATTTAATTACCTATTAGGAGATATTAACAAGAGGTAGTCCTTCCTCTTCACTTTAATTTTTAAACTCTGTACATATTTTTGTACATATTTTCAGGATGAAGCACTATCCTTAGAAGAAATAAGAACTAGAGTAGTACAAATTCTGGGATTCCTAGGAGGACAAATAAACAAAAACCTTGTAACAGGTAAGCTTTTTCCTAAAATAACCCTGTAGATAGATGTATTTGTACTTGGAGTTGAATGTGTGTCTGTTTACTTGTCACCAGCCTCTCCTGGCATGCTTCTGATGATTTTAGAATCACCTGGACAGTGATAGCCAGTATTTACAGCATTTTCCACATACTGTGCCCAAGTCAATATTATTGCCACTGTAGTAATGAACACCAGTTTGGACTACTATAACATAGTGTTCTTTTTCAGATTTCCTCAGAACTGATCAATTTCAATTTGCTGTGTCTGGTCATATTCAGAATCTGAAATCATATTCAGAGTGCAGCACGTACTTTCTATTTCTCTTCCCTTTGAAAAGAATGAACTATGAAGCCCTGACTAACTGGCCTGGACCATGTTATACAGACTAGTCAGGCTTCAAACTCACAAAGACCTGTTTCTACCTCCTGAGTACTGGGATTGAGATGTGTGCTACCATGCTGTACTTTCAAAATCATTTAATCTTGACAGGCACTACCTTCTGACCTTAGGGGTAGGACAGCCCCCACCAACAGTAGCCATCATGGGATAAGGCTAAACTTAATATTCTCATATTTTTAACTTTTTAAAAAAATTTTTTTATTTTGCACGTTTTGCCTGAATGCAGGATGTATATGTACCACATTCATGCCTGGTGTCCATGGAGGTCAGAAGAGGGCATCTGATTCCCTGGAACTGGAGTTACAAATGGTTGTGAGGCATCATGTGGGTGGGTGCTGGGAACCAAACACAGGTCCTCTGCAAGAGCAACAAGTGCTGCTCTTAACCACTGAGCCCTCTCTCCAGTGATAAACTTAACATTTTAATATGTGAATATTTTAGAGTATTTTTGTATTAGAAAAACTCAGCTGATTTTGCTTTTGAAGTTTAGTGTTAACTGGAGACTTTTAGGTATTTAGGAAGTTAGAACCTATACTTAGAAAGTATTTTCAGGAGGAATTTTGGTGGTACATGTGTATGTGGAGGCCAGAGGCTGATGTCAGGGGTCTTCCTTGATCACTCACTACCTTATTCTCTGAGGTGGGATCTCAGGTGAATGAAGGACTCACCTGTACATCTAGTCTAACTAGCCAGCTTGTTCCAGGTATCTGTGTCAATACTGGGATTATAAGTAGGCTGCCATTTGCACCCAATATTTACATGTAGGCTTGCAATCTGATCTCTGGTTCTCATGCTTGTATGGAAAACACTTTATCCACTGAACCATCTCCCTGGTCCCTTTAAAAGAAGAGATTTGTTTTTGCTTTGGTTTTTTTTGTTTATTTGTTTTGGGTTTTTTTTTATTTTTTTATTTTATTTTATTTTTTTGAGAAAAGGTCTTAGGTAGTCTTGGCTGGCATGGAACTCGTAGGGATCCACTGCCTTCCAAGTGCTAGAATTAAAGATGTATACCACCACACCTGGCAAAGAGAAGCCTTTGTTTTGTTTTGTTTTGTTTTGTTTTGTTTTAATTGTACTTATTTTCTGTCATATGTTTTAAGTAGCTCTGACTGAATTTGGATGTTCCTATTGAACAACAGTTTTAATTAAGTTAAATTTAGAAATAAGAACCATCAGTGGTTTTAATATTCTTTCATATCTGAAGCAGAAAAAAGGAAATACAAAATGCTTTAAAAGTACCCTAATTTAGCTAATGAGCTGTAAGAGGAAAGATCTTGAATGAAAAGCAGTCTTGTAACATTTTCCGTCAGCTGCATCAGGAGAAAGGATGAAGAAGTGTGTGGCGTGGGACAAGGAGAAGAGGCTCGGCTATGCAGTACCTTTCAGAGATATGAAGCCTGTCCTCTATCTGGATGTCTTTCTGCCTCGGGTCACTGAATTGGCTCTTTCTACTAGTGACCGACAAACTAAAGTATTTTTTTTCCCCTATCATTCATTCTTTATAGTGTTTTGTATTTTTTTCCCCTATCATTCATTCTTTATAGTATATTGCTTTAAAAACATGTATGTGTTGGTTAGGAAACAGACATTATATTTTAGCTATTCTATTATCATTACTTTCAAAATTTTTTGGAAGTAGGTGTCATTGATAAATGAAAGTTAAGTATAAATTATTGAAATAATAAACTGGCAAAGCATTCAAATACCAGAAGTTCTTTGTAATAGAAAATGCAATGCAAAGTATATTTAAAGATGAAACTTGGTAGGAGTTTGATTATCCCCATAACCTGGGAGATGTGAGACAGATAATCTCAAATGTTAATACTAACTTGTAAACTTCTAATGTACTTCCTAGCTACTAAAGTGATATTTACAAATTCTTAATTCTTGGATAAAGATTAAAGTGAACAGAAGCATTCATTTGATATAAAAACCACTATTTCCATTTTTAAAAATTGGAATATATAGTATTTACCCACAATACAAGTTTTTCCTCATAAATGGCTAAAGTAAGAAAAAACTTCAAAATATTCCCTTGTAAATATGATAATTGAGCTTTGTTGAATGGTCCCTCTTAGGTGGCAGCTTGTGAACTGTTACACAGCATGGTTATGTTTATGTTGGGAAGAGCCTCTCAGATGCCTGAAGGTCAGGAGTGGCCTCCCATGTACCAGCTCTACAAGCACACGTTTCCTGTGCTGCTTCAACTTGCATGTGATGTGGATCAAGTAAGTGCATGATTAGGATCTTAACAATTGCAAAACTACAAAAAGAATATGAGCTCAAGCTGGGCATGATATTGTACTCATGTAATCCCAAAGTTGGAAAGAGACAGGAAGATTGCAGCAAGAGTGAAGCCAGCCCACAAATGAATGAATGAATGAATGAATGAATGAATGAATGAATGAATGAGAGAGAATGTGGCTGGAGAATTTCTCTCCAGCTCCCGCCAAGTCCCGGCAGTCCGACAGCCCACTTATAAAATAAACACGCAGATGCTTATATTATTTAAACTGTTTGGCCTAATGGCTCAGGCTTCTAGCTATCTAGTTCTTACATTTTAACTTAATCCATTTCTATAAATCTATACCTTGCCACGTGGCTCGTGGCTTACCAGCATCTTCACATGCTGCTTGTCATGGCGGCGGCTGGCAGTGTCTCCCTCCTCAGCCTTCCACTTCCCAGAATTCTCTCAATTCTCCTCTCTGTTAGTCCCGCCTATACTTCCTGCCTAGCCACTGGCCAATCAGTGTTTTATTTATTGACCAATCAGAGCAATTTGACATACAGACCATCACACAGCAAGAGAATGTGGTCTCTTTGGAAGTCACTGCTGCCTGCCTGCTACCCTCAACAGTCAGAGTTACTTGGTCCAGTGACCTGGGGATTGGAACACTTTTTAAATTACATTTTAATATTTTTTTTGGTGAGGAGACAGGTTTCTGGACAGGGTTTCTCTATGTAGCCCTGGCTGTTCTGGAACTCTGTAGACCACGCTAGCCTCAAACTCACAGAGATCTGCCTCCCTCTTCCTCTTACCTCTGCCTCTTGCCTCCTAAGATGTGCTAGGATTAAAGGCATGAGCCACCACCTCTTGACTACACTTTAAAGTTTTTAAAATTTTAATTTACTTTGTTTTTTTTATTGAAAATAGATTTTTTTAGACTATATTCTAATTAGTTTACCCTCCCCCCAGTTCCTTCCAGATCCTCCCCATCCACTCAAATATACTCTCTTTCTATCTCGCATTAAAAAGTAGCATCTAAAAGACAGTAATAAAATAAAATTAAAACAAGCTAACCAGAATAGGACAAAACAAACAGGAAAAAAAAAAAGAGCCAAAGAAAAGGCACAGGAAACACAGACACAGAAACACACTCATAGAAATCCTATAAAAACAAAATAAAAAAGCATAATATATAAGCTATTTTGTGTTGGCCATCTCTTGCTGGATCTTGGGGCCTGCCTTTAAATGTGATTTGTATACCAAGAGAAACTCCATTGGAGGAAACTAATTTTTCTCTTGTGAGCAGTTATCAATTAGAAATGGCATATGAGTTAGGGATGGGGCTTTGTGTCTTGTCTCTCCTCTCACTCCTGGGAACTCATCGGACTTACACTCATTCAGGCCCTGTTCATGTTGCTACAGTCCCTGTACATTCCTATGTGTATCAGTCTTCTTGTGTCTGGAAGGCCTTGTTTCCTTAGTGTTTCCATAGCCTCTGATTCCTAAACTCTTCCCACCTCCTCTTCACAGTTCCTGAGCCCTGAGGGGAAAGCTTTGATGGAGACATACTATGTAGAACTTACTGTTCCAAGATCTTTCACTCTCTATACCATGTCCAGTTGTGGGTCTCCTATATTTGTTCCCATCTACTGCAGGAGGAAGCTTCTCTGATAATGGCTGAGCAAGACATTAATCTATGAGTATAACATAATGTCGTTAGGAATCAATCATTTTATAGCTACATTCCTTTAGCAGAACAATATAATACTTGGTTTTCCCCTAGGTCCCTGGCCTATCTAGTTTCAGGTTCTCAGCTCCCTGAGCATTGTCATGAATGAGTTGCATCTCATGGAGTGGGCCTTAAATACAATCAGATAATGGTTGGTTACTCCTACAACTCTTGTGCACTGTTATACCACTGTATTTTGTGAGCAGGTCACCATTGTAGATTGAGGGGTTTGTAGCTGGGTTGGTATTTACTGTTCTCCTCTGGTGGTATGCAGAATATCTTTCAATACCATGAACATTTGTCTGTAGGGTTGAAGGCTCTAGGTAGGTGGACACCGGTTCTACTTCTCCATGTTCAGTGAGTTATGTAGGTGTTGTCTTCAGCAACAGGGCCTTATCATCAGTTTGTGGAGGGTAACCAATAACCTTGTCAATAGCCTGGGTTGTTTGTGGGTTCTCAGGACCCCTTTGGCCAATGACTCTATTGGATGTAATTAATTCCCAGTACTAGACGCTTCATATGGTGACCAGACAGTATGTCCAGCTGGGACTCTGTCTCCCTTGTTATTTGGCAATTTCATTTAAATTGTCTTCATATATGTATGAATTTTAGGAAGCTTCTACTGTGTTAGGTTTCCATATGACCCCTCAAATACTCGTAGTTTTAGCTGTCCCTCACTGTATTCCTTCCTGTAGCCCTGTCCTCCTTCCCCTTCCCTGTTTGATCCTCCCGTTCTAGTCAACTCCCCTCATCCCTGGTCCATTCATAACTGGACTCTATTTCCCCTTCCTATGGAGATCCTTCCTTCCTTCTC